>MU760295.1:15418-51417 GCA_026770625.1 Nicotiana glauca
GGGGGGGGGGGGGGGGAAGAGTTACGGGTAAAGGTAAAACGTGGGGAGGGGGAGTTACGGGTAAAGGTAAAACGTGGGGAGGGGGGTTGAACTGAAAGGAAAGAGAAACGTGGGAGAATATACGGTCCTTTAATTATGCCTCATATAAATGCCCAATTAATTATATTCCTGTTTTAAATTATGATATATAAATAGTAATTTAGTATACTAACTGTAATTTACTCAAACCTTAAACATGTAGGGTAAAAAGGTTTCTTAAGTGGGATAGGAATGTAAAAATTCCATGATAAATTTAGGAAAAATTTCATATTAAAACAACTGGGCTGCCTCATTTTCAACTTTATACCCATATTTCAATTTACAATTGAGTAGCCCAAAAATTAGAGGCCCATATCCGAAAAAGGGACGTTAATTTCGTTTCTTGGGAGTCAGAAGCAGGATTTTCTTTCTTTCAGCGAGATTTTCTCTGATTCTTTCCATTCTTATTCCCCAAATCTATAAAAACGAGATCTTGTGATCAATGCAGCCCGAAAACCATTTCTTCTTCATCTCGAATTAACATAAAATCAAACACGAAAAGTGAAATTTTTTTGCTGCAAGTTAGCTCAAATTTTATTTTTGCTGCAATTTTGATTTCAATTTTTTTGTTCGATGGAGCTTTTTTCAATTTACGTTCATCATAGTGGTGAATGGGAAGAAAACAAGTTTATCAATTTTGTCAGCGATTGTGTAATAATCGAGTCGACATTCAGCTACAATAATTTAGTTTCAACTATTTTGGAATAGATTAGGATCGATAGTGAGTTAAACATAATAGAGATTAACTTTCTACCAAATGATGGTTTGCCACCGATGCTGATTTACAACGATACATGTGTTATGGTCTATATCGAATTAAAGAAGAAAAGCTTGAATTTCACTGAATATCCCTTGTTTGTGACGGTGAAAGAGATTTATGATAATCGTTTAGTTGCTACAAGTTCCACTTATTTGGTTGCTACAAGTTCCAATTCTATAGATGTATCCACAATTGATAGCACTGAGATTATGCCTGATATCGAATTGATTGAAAACACGAAACTTAGTGAAAACACAGGTATAATAGATAATATATTGAACGAATTTGTTGAGAAGGATCAAGTTTATAAAGATAAAGAGACAATTATGAATGTGATGAAGAACTTGGCTGTACGCGAGAGGTTCCAATTCAAGGTGAAGACATCAAGCGCAACAAGGTATGTCAATAATTGTATATTCTGTTATATATATGTATAAATATGTATAAAGTAGTATATATTTGTAGATAGGTATTAAAATTAGTATATATGTAGTTATTTTTTTGTATAGTAGTGTATTTAGAAGTTGAATGATCTTTAATCCTAGGTATCACCTTATGTGTGTGGATGACAATTGTGCTTGGAGTTTCAAATCTTCTACAGTTTTCAAGGAAAACATATTCAAAGTGAGAAGTTACAATAATAATCACATATGTGGCTATTGTGAAAGATACTTAACACAACGTCAAGCTACTTCGGGTGCAATTGCTAGTATAGTCAAGGACAAGTATGTTAATCCAAAAGATGTTCACACCGCAAATGATATAATAGAGGACATACAAAAGAAACACGGGATTAAAGTGAGCAACATGCAAGCATGGAGAGCTAGAGAGATAACAATGTAAATGATAAGAGGAAGTCTCAGTGATTCATATAAGGATTTGCCAAAGTATTTTTTATATGTTGGAGCATACAAATCCAGGAACGGTTACAAAGTTGCACAAATTATAAGATGGATGTTTTCTTTAAGCATATGTTTCGCTATATGTATCTATCAAGGTCTGGGAGTATTGCAGACTGATAATGGTTGTTGACGGAAGTTTCCTTAAAGAAGCATATAAGGGTACCATATTGACTGCTTTCATACAGGATGGAGCTGGTGAGTTGACTGCATCTACCTTGTTTATGTAGTTTGTATAATATTGTAGTTTCATGTATAAAAGTGGATAGGATTTCACAGCTGTTATTTTTTTAAATTTGTAGTTGGTATAAAGTTGTATAATTGTGTATAACTGTGTATAAGATTTATATAATTGTCTGAATCCTAATATATATTTTGTATAAACAGGAAAAATCCTTCCACTTGCATATGCAATTGTAGATTCAGAGAGTAGCAAATCTTGGGAGTGGTTCTTTGTCCAGATAAAGGGTACTTTTGGAGTTAGGGAAGGGATGTGTATAGTTTCAGATAGAAATAAAAGCATCTTCAATGTCACAAAAGTTATGTACACAGAAGTACCACATTGTATTTGCATGTTTGACTTGTGGCAGAATGTAAAGTGCACATTCAAGAAACATCACAAACAATTGAAGGATATCTTCTTTGCTTTGGCTAGAGCTTACACGATAGAGAAGTTTGAGTACCATATGACAGAGATGTGCAAAATTGATCCGAGGGTGCAGCCTTACTTGTTCGAAATTGGCTACAAAAGGTGGTCTAGGGCATATTCCAAAGTGAAAAGGTTGATGGGAATGACTTCCAATATTGCAGAGTCAATTAATGCAGTAAACAAGGATGCTAGATAGTTACCAGTAATGCGATTGTTGGAGTACATGATAAATTTGCTACAACAGTGGAAAAACAAAAACAGAAAAAGTGCAATGGAGACATCTATAGATCTTGGCGAAAAGTACGCCAAACTCTTTCGGGAAAATTTGATTGCATCGGAGCAAATGATGGTAAAATGAATCAAATATAATGATGCTTGGCACTGCTGACTTGCATTTTACTGCTTGTATAAAGATGTATAACTCTGTATAATAATATATAATGTTCTTTAACTTTTTTTATAAAAAAAAACTTTTGCAGGTGTGGCCTGCTACGGAGCAGTTATATATTGTGTTTGAAGGGGTAAGGCGAAACATAGTGTGCCTTAAAGAGGGAACATGCAGTTGTAAAAAATTTCAAATGGTTGAACTTTCATGTCCGCATGCTTGGGCGGTTTTGAAGAACCAGCAGCTGAAACCTGGACTGTATTGCTCTTTTTACTACAAGAAGGATAAACTCCGTAGGACTTATGAATTTCCAGTGAATCCGATTCCAGATGAGAGTTTATGGGTAATCCCAACAGAGGTGCTGGAAGATGTGGTCCTACTACCTAAAGGGAGAAGGAATGTAGGAAGGCCAAGAAAGGAAAGACTCAAACCTGCTTCAGAGAAAGAGTCTAAGAGGGCGTTTTCATGTTCTATGTGTGGACAAGGTGGTCACAATAGAAAAACATGTAGGAATCGACCAAAATAAATAGTTGAAAACATAACACTTCCTTTTACATTTATTATCATGTTGAGTAGTTAAGTTTCACAAATAATAGAGTTACAAATGTTGAGTAGTTAAGTTTCACAAGCAATTGAGATGTTTCATTATACATGTTTTAATTATCCAATAATAGTGTCTTGCTGTTTTTAATGGTGCTAAATATATTGATAGATTATAGAAATACAATACAGAACTGCAAACAATCAATGGTATTATATGTATACAAATGTATAAATGAGAGTATAAGTTTGTATAAATTTATATAACTATGTATATTGTATACATATGTATAAACCCTGCTACTTTAATAAAACTGCAACCACAATGAAAATACATACTTTGTTAAAGGACAAAAGCAACTGAAATATTCATTAAAATATAATTCATTCACAGCCACAATGTGTAATGACTACCACAAATTATACAAAAATAAAAATATCTATAATATCCTTTAAGGTTATGCAGAATAGTACTTAGACAAAACTAGGCAACAACTCCTGATACATAGAAAACTACAGTAAAATGGAAAAAACAGAACTACTTTCTCGGTCGTCTCCTCTTCCTCTTCCTGAAAAGTCTCCTTGTGATTTTATCACCACTAATTGCACCGGACTGTTGTTTTTTCCTTCCATAATCCCACAACAGACATCCCATCCTGGTTCAAAGTGTCTTAATGTCAAAATTATCTTTTCGAATTTCCTTACCAAGGATGAAATACTCAGCAAAGCCAAAAATAAAAGCACAACAATCACTATAATTAAAAAAGAAAAAAATCAAAGTCAAATAGGTACACTAATAGTAAAATAATAAAACAATTGAGATTAACCTACCAATTGATCTGTTGGGGTACATTATTAACCAGATTAATCTGTAAAGCATCAAAATGGGATTTATCGGTATATGCACCATTGTTCCAATCAATGCCCTTCTTCTCGACATAAAAATCAGAACTCTTCAAGAAGTAAGGTATCGGAATTACATAAGGTAATGCAGCATCCAAAGCAAGTCTATTATTAATAGCTCCACGGTCAGAGTCATAGATGTGGATGCACCTATATATGAATGTAAACAACCCCAAAACCCAATGGCCCAATTTTTCTCTTCTGCGCTTCACATAGATAGGGAATAAGACGTGGTCAACAGTGTGCCATGGTAAATTTGCATCACAATAATATCCTCTAATGTACTCTTCTATCTCATGCCCTTCAGGAATCACTTAAGGATCTTGATTCACTTTGAAATCTTTATATAGGGAATTGATTTTGTTACCAAAGGCAAAGTCGATTGTAGTAAACCGCATGGCAACACTTGACCCATATTTTCCCCTCTTCCTCAAATAATAAAAGAGGACATCCAAGTGGTGAGACAAGAAATAAAACAGAACAACCATCACTACCAGATTTTTTAAATATAGAAATTTATACACTATTATATAGAGGTATACATATGTATACAAGGTTATACAATCTTATATTATGATTATACAAAGCTATGTATACACTATGGGGTTCTCAAACAATAAAGATATGCAATAAATAAAAGAAGTCATTACAACAGAAAGTTATTAAATACTGTGTCAATTAAAGGTCGACCACAATACGCAAGTGAGTGGAACCAATCCTTCGTGGTCACATGACATGAGCCAAAAATAAAAGCTTCCGCAAGCTTATTTACTTCATTGGGATATATATTTTTGGCACTTCAAATTACAAAAAATAAAAAGTAATCAGAACAACATTCATTGACAAGTATAAAATCAGAACATGAAAGATTAAAGAAAGTGAAGATACCTTCGCCTCGTATCCATCTCATTATCAACAAACGCGCAAAACTCTTTAGCCAATGGCAACAATTGATCAAAATCATCAATTTCGATCGTGAAAGGATGCTTGATATCAAAAATGAGCTTGTGCGCCAATCCTGATGCCCCCGAATCAAAAACTGGCAAATATGGAGACTTGGCATATTTTCCTGGTATTTTCTATCGAACTAACTGTTCAGGAGAAATGTAATCATCTTCTACGTCTATGATGGATGGTTTGTGAAGCACAATTTGGGACATCTGTAGCGCAGTTAAATCTTTATCGCCAATGACATACCAAAATATGTCACCCTTGACATCACCTACTACCCCTTAGATAGAGAAAATAAATAATAAAAAACTTTCAAAATGAAGAAAAGAAAAATCTGACAAAAAAAGATAAAATGCAGAACGAATACCATGATCAACACCATCAATAACTCCCTCGTCAGCTAGCATGTTATCTTGATGCACTTGATCGACAAAGTCAGGAACAACATCATATTGATAGCCATCAAATTCGCCGAGACCATATGTATTGTCATCAGACATGCGCTGACGAATCTAATAAAAAGCAATAGAAAGAGAAGGCACGCTGAGTGCTGATTCAGAGAAGGCACAATTGTTGAGTGATTTGGTTTTATCAGTAAAAAATTAGCTTAGAATGAGTAACATCCTCCCTCATTTGCTTGGTTTCCTTCATATTCAGAAAACTGAACACTTTTTCAAAGGAAGAAACTACGTAATTGTATCAGTCAAATACAACAAAAAAACAACAACAAAAGTAAATCAACAACCATGTTTATAACCGAAAAATCATGTATATACAAAAAGTACCAATAAACTACAGAAAAGCTAAAGCTCTAGTACCTTTCCAACAGCACTCCTCAACTTCTCAACTTCATCATTCAACAGATCAATGCGTACCAAAGGATCATAACTTGGGTTAGGCTGTCGATCAATATTATGAGGAAAAGGTCGTTTAGACTGTTGCTCCTTATTCTGAGGATAAGGTCGTTTAGACTGTTGCTCCATATTCCGAGGACAAGGTGGAGATGCAGCGACAGAATCATCAGTGTGAAAGGCAGGCACCTCTCCTGATGCAGCATCATCAGCATTAACTTCAAAAAGTGTGTCGATGTTCAGAGTCGACATCTCTTCACGAGTAGGGAAAATATTCCTATAGTTCAACTACAAGAAGAAAAACTGGATTACAATAGTAGAAAAAGTAAATTGTGACATATTCATAAATATACATACAGAAAAACTGAAATCATATATGAAGAAGTATTATGGTACAAAATGTTTACCTTGTCGATACTACACATGATCACCCCGCCAGCCAAATCCGCATATGATGGAGTTCAGTCACTTTCCAATTAAGAATGTGTGGCAAATTTGTGCCAGTGCGAACAACTAGATGCTTGTCAACCATAGAGCAACACTCAAAAAACAATATTTGTAATTCAAGTGCAAACCTCCAAGCCTATACATTGTCAAATAGTCACTGTCTGTCCCTCATTGTCTTTAAAATATTTTCAAATGACTTTTCCCCCCAAGCATACGTCTGATATTGACCAATTTCATTGATATCAAAATCATCTTTGTTGATACCATGATTATTGGCATATGAGAATATGAAATGATGGACAAACACCATCAAGGTCATCTTGAACGCATCTTCGTCCGACTTCCAGTCCTTTTTCTTGAAGCGATCAAGAAGCTGCCCCCTCGTTATAGCCTTTTTTCCATCTCCTGGAAAATACTCTTTTAGCAAATTATTAACATCTGGTTTGTCATAGAAAGTGGCATCATCTTCTACACACTTCAAACCAGTGATAACAACAAACTCTCCAATGCCAAAATGCAGCAAACAACCATTAATTTTCACCCACAACTCCCTTTCCCGTCCTGGGATGACTTGTGAAGACCCAAAGGGTCATCACTTGTTTTCTTTCTCATTCCATGCTTCTAAGGCCTCAAAAACCTCATTTAGGATTACCTCAATTTGCGTGCGCAGTCCGGGCGCGTAGCCAGAAAGCCTAAATGTAAAATTCTATGAAAAATTGATAAATTTTGATATTACGATGATTAAATTTGACTTTGGTCAACATTTTGGGTAAACAGACCCGAACCCGTAATTTGACCGTCCTAGAGGTTCCGTGAAAAAATATGGGACTCGGGCGTATGCCCGGAATCGAAATCCGAGGTCCCGAAGCCGAGAAATGAATTTTTTAAAAGAAATTATTTTTCTAAAATTGTTAAGGAAAATTGAAATAAAAATTTATTATATTGCATTGGTATCGGGCCCGTATTTTGGTTCCGGCGTCCGGTACAGGTCTTATATGTGTTTTAAGAGGTTTCTATGAAATTTGGTTGAAATCGGATGCCATTTGACGTGTTTCGGACTTGAATCTCTAAAATTGGGAATTTATGAAGTTTTAAGAAAAATTAGTGATTTTGAGGTTTGATTCCTCATTTCTGATGTTATTTTGGCGATTTGATCGCACGATTAAGTTCGTAGGATGTCGTTGAGTTAGAGTGTGTGTTTGGTTAGGAGCCCCGACGGCTCGGGAGTATTTTCGGAGGTGTTCGGGGTGGTTTTGAATGTAGAAAAGTTGCAGAAAATATGCAACAGGTGCCCAAGTGAATCCTTTTTCGCGTTCGCACTCTCCCTCACGCATTCGCGATGCTTCATTTTTGTTCCTTCATCGCGTTCGCATCACTAGTTCGTGTTCGCGTAGAGTTATGGAACTCTGAGGGCCCAACCCTCTTTTCTTCGCGTTCGCGGTGGCTGGACCGCGTTCGCGTAGGTCCCCAACCCCTTCCCATCGCGTTCGCGTACAGGCCAACGCGTTCGCGTAGGCCAATCTCTTGGACCCCAGACAATTCCTTCTACGCGTTCGAACTTCACCTTCCGTGTTCGTGTTGACCAACCCTTTTTACCCTTCGCGAACGCGACTCACTTCACGTGAACGCGAAGGGCAAAGTCTTGCCCAGTTATATTAAATTTCAGAACAGTAGCTATGGGTTTCTTTAAAAAATACATGAGATCTCTTCTACCCCAAGCACTTAGGAGTCCATTGAAGCCCCTTTTCTTCAAGATCACTTGGGTTAGTAAATTCCAACTTGTTTTCTTCATTTTCCATCATTAATTATTGAATTCCTAAGCTTAAATCATGTAGTTTAGGGTGGAAATTGGGGGAAAAGGGTAGAGTTAGGGTTTTCTATATTTTCTTGATTTAGACCTCGTTTTGGGGTCGAATTTGAAGACAAATTATATAGTCGGGCTCGTGGGTGAATGAGGGATTTGATTTTGGTTCGAACCTCGTGTTTTGACCAAGCGGGCCCAGAGGCGATTTTGGAATTTTTGGGAAGAAAGCTTGGAAATCTATGTGTAGGCATTAGGTTTGATTTGTTTAGCCTATATTGATATTATGAAATCCTTATTGTATAGATTTGATTGAGTTGGAGACAAATTCGAAAGGGAAAGCGGTCGTTGTGGATTGATTTGGCCGTGGAAGTTGAGGTAAGTGTTCGGTTTAACCCGAGCTTGAGGGAATAGGAGTTGAGTCTTGTTTTGCTACTTGCTAATTGATCGAGTACGATATATAGGTATGGTGACCAGTATCTACACATTGGTGTCTAGCATGACCGTGAGTCTTAATTTTGTTAATTTTGTACCCTTGGTTGATCCTATAAAAGTTGCGACCGAATAGTAATATTTGTTGTGCCCAGAAGAAGTTGAATAGGATTGGTTATAGCTGACCCTCCCTTGCTGGGATAGTTGATTTGATATTCTTGTTCCCTTGCCGGGAAAACATTATATTATCTTGTTCCCTTGCCGGGATTTTCTTTGTGATACTGTGTTGGATCGAAATGGGAGTAGTGGTACGCCTACCACACATGATATATTAAAATGGGAGCGAGTGGTACACCTACCACACATGACATATTGAAATGGGAGCGAGTGGTACGCCTACCACACATGATATATTGAAATGGGAGAGAGTGGTATGCCTACCACACATGATATATTGAAATGGGAGCGAGTGGTACGCCTACCACATATGATATATTCAAATGGGAGCGAGTTGTACGCCTACCACACATGATATATTGAAATGGGAGCGAGTGGTACGCCTACCACACATGATATATATTGAAATGAGAGCGAGTGGTACGCCTACCACGAGTGATATTGAAATGGAAGCGGGTGGTATGCCTACCACGAGATTTTTAGAAATGGGATCGGGTTGCACGCCTGCAACAAGATGAGTGGAATATAAAAGTTGCCTTGTCTTTTCATTATTTCTAGAAGTTAAACTGTAGATGTGCATACCATTATTTCCTGATATTTTATTTCTATCTATTACTCCTGAAGCATGCTCCCTTCCCCAGTTAATTGTTATGTTCCTGCTAATTTTCCGTTGTACTTGTATATACATTTGCACAGGATTATCTGAAGTCTGGTCCTAGCCTCGTTACTACTTCGTCGGGGTTAGGCTAGACACTTACCAGCACGTGGGGTCGGTTGTGCTGATGCGTCACTCTGTGCATTTTTGCACAGGTCCGGGTTTCGAGCAGCAACTGCAACAACATTAGCACGGGAGCAGGCTTTCAGTATCGTGAGACACGAGGTAGTCTTGCAGGAGTCCGCAGGCCCGGCGTCTCTCTCTTATTCTCTTTTTTAGACTGTTGCCTCCTTGTATTCGAGACAAACAGATTTATGTTTCTTTCAGACTTTGTATTTAGTACTTCTTAGATGTTCGTGAGTATGTGACTCCAATTCTTGGGTAGAGATACATGTTGGGATTCCGTATTTTATTCAGCTATCTAAATTTGAGACTTCCGCTTACGAATTTAATTATGTCGCTTTATTTAATGTTGTTAATTATAAAAAAAAGGAATATGTGTTTAAAAGAAAGGTAATTCAGTTTGGCTCACCTAGCTCCTATTAGTAGGCACCATCACGACCCCCGAGGGTGAAAAATCCGGGTCGTGACACGACTTCCCTCAATAGTATACAATGAATAAGTTGATTTTGAATTTTAAATTGAGGGAGGTCCAAGAAGTACCCAAAACAACTAGCATGGAATATTTGAAGTTGCGTGTCAGTCAAACATTGCTTCAAAATGCTCACAATATCAGTCTCGGTATGGGAACTAATCCTGTTGTGGAAATGATCAACTGGTTGTATATAGAAATCCCCAACCTTGCACATGGAAAAATAACAAGAAATAGATCAGGAACAAAAACTATACTAAAAAATTTTATAAACATGTATAAATGAGTGTAGCAGTACTTGTATAAAGATGTATAAACAGCTGTATAACTTTGTATGAAATTGTATAAGCATGTATAATATTAATAGCAACACAGGGAATACCTTCAGCTTAGCTTTTCTCTCATTCAAGTTGCAGCGAATAGCAAACCTTTGTTCTTTCGATATGCAATCAAGACCACTCTCACCATCATCCTTGATCTTTCTCCTTTTCGGTTTAACATTCGGGCCTACATCATCTTCAATAACCAAATCAACTTTCACCTTTTCTTTTGATTTTTCAGGTCTCTCACATTTCTTACTCTTTATTCTAACGATGTTCACCGGAGTAGGACTATTACTTGTTTGTGAACGAGTCATTCGACTGCTCTCTTGTTGTAACATTTTTGTAAGAGCAGGAGACTCAAAATCATCATCATCGGGAGCCTGGACATGCGTATTCGCTTTAGAAGCAGGGGTTGAGGGCAAGTCCCTCGATGATTTAACTGGAGTGGGAGTATTCCTCGGTTGCGAACGAGTAATTCGATTGCTCTCTTGTTGCGAGTTTTTAGGAAGAGCGGGAGACTCAAAATCATCATCATGTGGGGCCTGGACATTTATATTAGCTTCAGAATCAGGGCTTGAGTGCAAGTCCCTCAATCTTTTCGCATAATCGAACTTAATGCCTTTTCCAACAACCTTCATTTTGTTTTTAGAAGCAGGTATTTTTTAACACATTTTATACAATAAACCAAACAAACAAAGCTTTAACAAAAGTGAAGACAACTGGAGGAAAACACAAAAATCAAACCAAAAATAAAGGCCATGAACACAAAGCAGAGGTCAATTTTCCCAAATTCCAACAAAACTCAAAAATTAAAAAATTCTACCCTAAAAGTCGAAATTACATGTCACGACCCGGATTTCTCACCCTCGGGGGTCGTGATGGCGCCTACTCGTAGAAGCTAGGCAAGCCAAGAAATGTAGAAATTTTAACTCATTCATTTTAATCCTTTTTAACAACTTAAATTAATAAGTGATCAATATTAAAATAATAGCGGAAGATGAAATCAAGTGGAAGACTTAGTCAAATTAAATACCAAAATCAGTACAAGAATGCCAATATATGCCTCTACCCAGAAACTGTGTCACAACATCCACGGACTATCTATGAGTGCTACATGCAATATCTGAAAAAGGAAATATAGTCTATCTCGGAAACAAGTGAAAACAGAACATATAAATAGATAGAAGAGAATGCCGGGCCTACGGAAGTCTGCAGTACTACCTCGGGCTCTCTGGCTGGACTGAAGGCTGACTCCCCAAGTGTTACTGTCGAAATGCTACTCCAATATCTGCACATAGTGCAAAATGTAGCATCAACACAACCTGACCCCATGTGCTGGTAAGTGTCTGGCCTAACCCCGGCGAGGTAGTGACGAGGCTAAGACCAGACTCCAGATAAACCTGTGCGGTTATATAATATACAACAGAAAATAACAGGAATAAACAGTTTAAATGGGAGGGGGTACATGCTACGGGGAAAATGTCAAATCCAGCAGGAACTAAAGAGAAATATGATAGAACAATTCAGAATCTACAACAAAACAATAACAATAATGTTGCGGTGCGCAACCCGATCCCTTATCTTTTAACACTGTTGCGGCGTGCAACCCGATCACATATAACATTTGTTGCGGTGTGCAACCCGATCCAATATAACATTAGTTGCGGCGTGCAACCCGATCCATATATAGTATTATTGCGGTGTGCAACCCGATCCATATTTAATATTGTTGAGACGCGCAACCCGATCCATATATAGTATTGTTTCGGCGTGCAACCCGATCCATATTTTTATATACCTTTAGCAACAACAATACCAAGTGTCCCGGCAAGGGATCAACAATAAACTACACTATCCTGGTAAGGGATTTAAAAATAAAAGAAAATACGTTCCGGCAAGGGAGATTCAACTATAACCAATCTTAACTCAACTTCTGCTCATCTCAACTAACACAAATACCCAATCATAGGTACTTCCCACGAAAACAAACTCAATCCTTACACAATATCGAGAATCATCAATTAAAGCATAGTAGTATCATTTAAGAACATAAAAAATTGCAATTTAAGACTCACGGTCATGCTCGATACTAACGTATAGATACTCGTCACCATGCATATATGTCGTACTCAGCAACAAACATATAGCAAATAGGACACATAATCCAATCCCTCAAGCTAAGGTTAAACCGAACACTTACCTCGAACTTCCACAGCCCACTCAAGCCTCAGACACCGCTTTCCCTTTCGAATTCGGCTCCAAATCAATTGTATCTATACATAATCGACTTAATAACATCAATAAATGCTAAACAATCTAATTCCAATACTTAATTATAGCTTTCTAATCATTCTTCCCAAAAAGTCAAAAATCGACCCCGGGTCCGCTTGGTCAAAACACGAGGTTCGAACCAAAATGCGTTCACCTATTCACCCACGAGCTCGAATATATAATTAGTTCTAAAATTCGACTCTAAAATGAGGTCTAAATTACAATTAATCAAAAGGCTCTAACTCTACCCAAATCCCTAAATTTCTACCCTTAAGAATATGATTTAAGCCTAGAAATCTAATGGGTGTTAATGGAAATTGAAGAAAATGAGTCTAAAAATACATACCTATAAATTGGTGGTGAAGTCCCCCTTTCAAAAATCGCCCAATTTAGAGTTAAGATGAAGAAGTTATGAGTTTTGGTGAAAATCCCATAATGGCTACTGCTCTGGTCTTTTAAAATATCTGGGCGAAATTACTCATCGCGTTCGCGACAGGTCCATCGCGTTCACGATGGATTACTCCTACTAGGCCTTCGCGTTCGTGGAAGACGGCTCGCGTTCGCAGAAAAGTGACCCCTCAAGCCTTCGCGTTCGCGTAGGTTTAATTCCCCTCCCCTGCCCATGCTCAATTAGACTTTGCGTTCGCATGGCCAGGATCGCGTTCGCGAAGGAAAGATCCCCAACAACTCGCGTTCGCGACCTGGGTTACGCGTTCGCATAGAAGGAATTTCCTTCAGTATAATTAACACATCGCATTTTCGAGGGTCCTCCCGCGAACGTGAAGAAGGAAATATCAGAATACCAACACCTGAAAACCTGCAACTTTTTAAGAGTTTAAAACCTTCCAAAATACATCCGAAACGCACCCAAGCCCTCGGGGCTCCTAACCAAACATATATACTAACTCAAAAACACCAAATGAACTTATCCGTGCGATCAAAGCGCCAAATTAACATCATTAACATCGAATTAAACCTCACAATCAATGAATTATTTCAAACTTCTTAAAACATCAAAATTTTCATTTAAAGTACGAATCACGTCAAATGACATCCGTTTCTCACCAAATTTCACAGAATCATCTTAAATCATATATAAGACCTGTACCGGGCACCGAAACCAAAATACGGGCCAGATACCAACATGTTCTGATCAAAATTCATTTCCAAATCCTTTAAATAATTTCAGAAAATAGTTTTCTTTAAAAATTCGTTTCTTGGGCTTGGGACCCCGAAACTCGATTCCGGGCATACGACCAAGTCCCATATTTTCCTACGGACCCTCCAGGACTATCACATTAGGGGTCCGGGTCCATTTACCCAAAACATTGACCGAAGTCAAATTAATTCATTTTGCAGTCAAAATTTATTATTTTTCACAGATTTTCTCATTTAAGCTTTCCGGCTACGCGCCCGGACTGCACACGTGAATCGAGGCGAGGCGAGGCTAAAAGTGGTTTTAAAGGCCTCGAAACACAAAATTAAATTTAAAAGCAAGTGATGACCTTTTGGGTCATCGCATTCTCTACCTCTAAAACCAATCATTCATCCTCGAACGGACATAAGAAGGAAGTAACTGAGTCGGGGAAAAGATGGGAATAACGGCTCCGCATATCGGACTCGGACTCCAAGGTCAATGCCTCAGCAGGCTGACCTCTCCACTGAATACGAACAGAAGGAAAACTCTTCGACCTCAACTGACAAACATGTCGGTCTAGAATAGCCACTGGCTCCTCCTCATAAGACAAGTCCTTGTCCAACTGGACAATGCTGAACTCTAACACGTGGGATGGATCGCTGTGATACTTCCGAAGCATGGACACATGAAACACTATATGCAAGGCTGATAAGCTCGGTGGCAATGCAAGTCTATAAGCCACCTCTCCCACTCGATCAAGAATATCAAATGGACCAATGAACCTAGGGTTAAGCTTGCAATTCCCAAATCTCATCACGCCCTTCATAGGCGACACTCGAAGCAATACCCGCTCATCGACCATGAAAGCCAAATCTCGAACCTTGTAGTCGGCATAACTCTTTTGCCTGGACTAAGCTGTACGAAGCCTATTTGCCTGGACTGAGTTGTACGAAGCCTATCCTGAATGATCCTGACCTTGTCCAAGGCATCCTATACCAGATCCGTACCCAACAACCGAGCCTCTCCCGGCTCAAACCATCCAACCGGAGACCGACACCGCCTATCATATAAAGCCTCATAAGGAGCCATTTGGATACTCGACTGGTAGCTGTTGTTGTAGGCAAACTCCACTAAAGGCAAAAATTGGTCATACGAGCCTCCAAAGTCAATGACACAAGCTTGGAGCACATCCTCTAAAATCCGAATAGTCCGCTCGGACTGCCCGTTCATTTGAGATGAATTGTTGTGCTCAACTCAACCCGTATGCCCAACTCTCGCTGAACTGCTCTCCAGAAACATGAGGTAATCTGCGTACCTCGGTCCAAAATGATAGATACGGGCACACTATGAAGGCAAACAATCTCCTAGATATTGATCTTAGCTAACCTCTCAAAAGAATAGGAGATTGCCACATGAATGAAATGTGCTGACTTGGTCAGCCTATCAACATTGACCCATACTGCGTCTAACTTCTTCCGAGTCTGTGGGAGTCCAACAACAAAATCCATAGTGATCCGCTCCCACTTCCACTTGGGAAGCTCAATCCTCTGAAATGAACTACCGGGCCTCTGATGCTTATACTTACCCTGCTGACAATTCAAACACCGAGCCACATATGCAACGATATCCTTCTTCATTCTCCGCCACCAATAATGCTGCCGCAAATATTGATACATCTTCGCGACGCCCGAAAGAATAGAGTACCGGGAGCTATGGGCCTCCGTTAAAATGAACTCTTGAAGTCCATCCATATTAGGCACACAAACTTGACCCCGCAATCTCAAGATTCCATCATCACCTAAGGTAACCTGCTTGGCACCTCCGTGCTGCACCATGTCTCTAAGGACATACAAATGGGGATCATCGTACTACCGATAACGGATATGCTCCAATAAAGAAGAACGAGCGACCGTGCAAGATAACACAGACTGGGCTCAGAAATATCCAGCCTCATGAACTGATTGGCCAAAGCCTGAACATCCAAAGCAAGCGGTTTCTCACCGATCGGAATATAAGCGAGACTGCCCATACTGGATAACTTCCTACTCAAAGCATCGGCCACCACATTGGCCTTTCCCGGATGATATAAGATGGTGATATCATAGTCTTTCAACAACTCCAACCATCTCCTCTGCCTCAAATTTAACTCCTTTTGCTTAAACAAATACTGAAGACTCTTGTGATCCGTGAACACCTCACATGCCACGCCATACAAATAGTGTCTCCAAATCTTCAATGCGTGAACAATGGCTGCCAACGCCAAATCATGAACCGAATAGTTCTTCTCATGAATCTTCAACTGCCACGAAGCATAGGCAATGACCTTGCCATCCTACATCTGTGAGCACGTGATTTTTGCCCTATATGAATTATTCCCAGAAATTCAAACAAAATGATTTCTTTCATTATTTTTGCAATTCGGTGGATTTTTGTGACATTTTATGTTAATTGTTTGCATTTTGTTTGTGCATTTTAATTAATAAAAATACAAAAAATATACTTGGCATTTGCATTTAGGGCTTAATTTCATATTTTAGGATTAATTAGTAATTAAGTTACTTTACAAAGAAGAAAATAACAAAAATAGTTCTTTTTGCATTTTTAACTATTAATTTTTGAATTTGTCATGAGTTTCATTTAAATTAGGACTTAATCAATTTTGAGAAAATAATTAGTTTAATTTTGGGAATAAATCAGGTCTTTATTTTAATTTTGCAGTTTACAAAATCTGAAAAAATATATAATAAAAAAGGAAAAAGATAAAATTGAAAAGAGAGGAGTTTAAAGAGATTTTAATAGGTTATTAAATTTGGGCCGATTTTTAATAACACCATCCCAAAAACAAAATCCCTCCCAAAAACGAGTTCAAAACTGGCCCAAATCCAAAAGTCCACCCGGTCCAATTCTCTGTCCCAAGACGACGTCGTTTAGGCCCTTTTAATCCTGACCGTCTAGGTTGTTTGATCTAATGGTCAGGAAATAATTAATTTTGATATATGAATGTCCAAACGTGTGACCCCCCACCCCCTTCGTCTCTCATCGATCTCACACCTCACAACCCTTAGAGTTGCCGCCCTGATACACTCCGTCAAGCCCGCCGATGACTGAAACCACCCCAATGACACCCGAAAACACACCACAGCACCTGTTCCTCCTCCTCATTCCCAATCTGGGCTCAGTTTTCTTCAACTCCCGTCCAAGATCCTCGAATCTTCAAAACATTAGCCGCTTCCTCCCGCCCATGGCAGCGTCACCACCCAAACCCGTCCAAATTTACACCATGTGCTCCCCATCATCTCCCATGCCAAATCCAATCTTATTTTCCTCCAAATCCCAACCAACCTCTTCGAATACTAAATCGAAAACGCGGACCAAAAACCCTAATTCCTCCAAACAGCCCCAAAATCACACCCCAAGCTCTACTCGACCTCCTCATTCCGAATTTCAAGACGGAATCCTTCGAATCCAAGTGGAATCCCACGAATCTTAAATCTAAGGTCTGAAGAACTTCAATCCGTTTGGGTTTTCAAGTGTTCGAGGGGTCTTCAATTAATGTTATTTGTTTATTTTTGGCAAAATAAACATATAACATTAGTTGAGAATCAATTTCGAGAAGTCAGTCAAGTTGAATGCTCAAAACCAGTGAGTTTCTTAATTTTTGTTGGTGTTTTATTTGAATTGTTTTCTCTTCCATGACTACTTTGCTTTATTAATTGATTTGGATTCTATTTTTATCCGTTTGGGGTCAATAATCGAGTTTGTTCTTCTCTGTTCTTATTTGTTCGTTGCTAACATGAATTTGTTCTTAATTTTTTCATTAGTATAGGCATTAGTTCTTGTTCAGTGTTCTAGGTTTAGTTTAAATTTTTGATTGACCGTTTCAAGTCAGTATGGTTTCTCCTTGATTAGATTAATTTTTCTTTATGTTGATTGATGTTTTGTTTGTTTTAGTCCTTTGTTTTGGTTTAATTTTGTTCTGTTTTGATTTTCTTTTGGGTAGTTCATGATTGTTGCTGATAATTTCGTTTCAATTTCTTGGATTAACAGTTTAGTTAGGTTTAAGCTCCATGTTTAGTTGGGGTGAGTAATCAGTTCAATTTTAAGTTTTGTTTGGATATAACTGGTTAGTCTAACCATTGATTGACTAACCTTGGTTAGTTTGGACTAAGGTTAACTAGTTTTAGGGTTAATTCTGTTTGGTTTGGTAAATTTTAGATTGAATGAAAGGTAGTATAGGCATTCCTAAATAAAGAATAATGTTGTAGATAAAGCTAGAACACCCTAGAATCTTCTAGAAGAGGGTTTCAGTTATAATTTCAAAAACTCAGTTGCAGTAACTTGAGTAACAAGCCAGCAAATAAGGGGCTAAGTGAGTAAAACTGAAAAATAAAAGGACTAAAAGAAAAAGAAAAATCTGAGGGCTGCCCTTAGTCTTGCCTATATAAAGCAGTCCCTAATGCCTTAATTAAAAAGTTGGAGCATCTGAAAAATTCCCCCCAAATTTCCACAAGTTTTAACAAGCTGAAAATTTGAATTTCAAATCCAAAATTCCTTTAGATCTTAGTTCTTTCAAAAAATACAAAAAAAAAAAAGCAACAGAAAACCTACAAAAATATTGTTTCATTGAAACTTTCTGAGATCACGTTTGAATTCCAGCCGTAGATCAAAGTTTCAATTCATAGAAGGTCAAAAATGGTTTGAGTACTGTTCAGATCTCGTTGGTACAAATGAAAAGGTCCTGGGCTGATTTCTAGTGTGTTTTGGGCCAGGCAGATTTGTTTTTCAACTGTTTATTGGTGTTACTTTTCTTCAACTCATTTGTGGGTTCAATTTCACACTGGTTTGGGTTTGTTCCAGTCCATTTGGTTCTTCCATAATTCAATTCTGGACTGGTTGTGATATTTATACTGGGCTGTGAACTTGATTTTGAGCTGTTGTTTGTCATCTGCTGCTGCTGACACCTATTTCTTCTTTGTGATATAATACCTTGGCTCTAATAGAAGCCCATTTACATTGCCCAGTTGCGTGCAAGGCTGGATTGCACCCAGTCCACAGCTGGACATTGGATATACTGATTTGGGCCAAAACGTGTGGCCCACAAGTCTGACTAATATTGTTTGTAGTTAAGACTTTCAAGTCATTTTGCGGCATCTGGCATTATAGAAACCTGAAATACAATTGTGGGCTTCCCAAGCTAAGTACAGCAATTGAACTAAAGGGCCCCGTTTGGTTGAAGTGTGGATTTGAACCCGAGACCCGATTTTTCTTGAATACTTTCTAAGGATAATAATTGACAATGCTAATTAGCTAAGGCCCTTTTAGCGACAGTACTTAATAAAAAATCATAATTCTTTTAGGTTGGCCTTAAAATAAAAATGAGGTGCGCCGCGCCAAGCAAAATTCATATATTGCGTGGCCCTCGTTAATTACTTCTCTAAAAAAATAGAAATCGGGTATGCCATCTAGCAAATTTCATGGTTTCCCACAAAGTTAATGATATGATAGTTGCTTTAGGTCCGACATTTAATAATATTACCTTCTTAAACTCGGGTGCACATTTATGTGACCCAAATCTAAATCCTAACGAAGTTGAAATGTGTCAAAAACTACGGGTACATTTATGTGACGTGGTTCGAGACGCGTTTTAACGACGTTGCAATTCTTCTTTAAAAATAATAATAAAAGCGGTTCAAAGTTAAAAAGTACATAGGTTAAAACATGTTTTAAAATCAGATAAAAAAGCCAGATATAACAGTTGAGAGACCGTGCTAGAACCACGGAACCCGAAAATGCCTAACACCTTCTTCCGGGTTAACAAAATTCCTTACTCGAATTTTCGGTTCGCAGACTGTTAAACAGAGTCACATTTGCCTCGATTCGGGATTCAACTGGTGACTTGGGACACCATAAATCTCCCAAGTGGTGACTCTGAATCTTAATAAACAAATCTCGTTTCGATTGTCCTTTAATTGGAAAATCTCCTTTATACCCTTCGGGGTGTAGTGAAAAAGGAGGTGTGACAGCTCAGGCGACTTTGCTGGGGACTCAAACCCAGAACTTCGATTCAGGGTTTAAGAATTCCAGCTTTGAATAATTGTTATAACTTGGCTTTGTCTGATTTTCCTACATGTTTTATGCTAAATGTGCTAAATGCTTTACCGCTTTGATATTATCTGAATTGTATATAAACTGCGATGAAATCCTTCTCTTCTCATCTCCGGGGATGTGTTTACTGGTTGAGACTCCCTATTCTGTTAGTGTCATACCTTAAAATAAGAAAGAGGCTGGACAAGTTACTAAGCCGGATGGCCTTTTGGTTCTTGGTACGTAGCCCCCTCCTCGACTCGAGTTGTCCGCTCGGGTACACAATCTAGAACATATACCCAGGTTTTGAACCTAGAATAATTTGACTTCATGTCAGATCCCTAGTAGGAATTCTTATTTGCATCGCGCGCATGTGACTTAGGGGACTCAACACAAGGGTTAGGTCCGTCTGGAACAGGTAACCTGAAATGAAAAAGACCATCCTGATGCATCTTACATGTTGCGTGTACATTTATTGTGTCGGACTCGCATGCTGACCGACTTTGAATATCTGGAAAAAGAAAATATAAAAAGAGTTTTGTTTTCAGAAATAATGTATTTGCCAACGAAAAAGAGTCTTGTTCTCAAAAATAGTTTGTTTTATTCGCCCGAACTACGCCAGTTTGATTATCGCAGGATGTGGGATACATAGGCAACCCTCATCACGTCCAACTTCCCTTTTGCAAAAGTAGCCAAAAATAACAAAATTTTAATTTTGTCATGAATAAGTCAGGTGAGGCCATTCTTGTCTAAAACAAGCCGAATGACCCTAAAGGGGCGTCGAAAGGCTATTTTTGCGAGAACATCCACCTAGGGTCATTTTCAACGGTTAGCGCGCACAGCTTTAAAATCTTCTTCCCGAAGTGCTGAAAGGCCGTATCTGCAAAACTGGCTGTTTGTTTTAAATTAGAAATTTGAAAAAAGATAGTGTCATTTTTCCCTTTTAGGACATAATAAGTGATTAAATCACCTTAATAAATGTGAAGGATGAGCACGATTCAAAATGAACCTTTCTCAATCATGCATAAAATCCCTTTGCAGTTGCGTCTATGGTGGAACGATCTAGGAGAAAAAGGGCAAGATGAAGTCAATAATATTTGAAAAGGCTTACCAGTTTGTTGGAGATTGTGCCTCGGGGAGACATCATAAGAGCATTGGTCACATGCTGGGACCCGACACACAACGTGTTCCATTTTTCAGACTTTGAACTCACCCCGACCTTAGAAGAAATAGCTGGATACATCGGAAATGCTGAGGTTCCTTTAAGACACAAGTACTTGGTTGCCCTGAGAATCGTAGTTGTGCACAGATTTTTAGACTCACTGAAAATAAGCAAGACGGTCCACAACACAGATTTGGCAAATGACTTTTGTACTCCACACTTCATATACCACAGATATGGCCACATAGGAGGGTTCAACAACCCGGAAAACAAGATATGTAGCAAAGAAAACCACCAAAAATGGGAAGAACATAGACGTTTTGTTTTTATGGTGATCTTTTTGGGGATTTTGTTATTCCCGGGGAAAGACGAAAATATTGACATAAAGATAGTCGGGGTCGTCAGCACTCTACTCACTCAAGCCAAAAGCACTCTTGCGCCCATGATATTAGTTGAAATCTTCCACGCTCTTACAAGCTGCAAAGCCGGAGGAGACTTCTTTGAGGGGTGCAATTTCCTATTACAAATGTGGATGACCGAACACCTGTGCCATCGTCCTCAGTTACTGAGTTATAGGTCTACCGAGAGAACCTGTATAGAGGAGTTTTATATGAGGATTAAGCGGGTCGGTATGCCTGAAGGAGTCACGGGTTGGACATCATACTTTTGGTCCCTCACTGTCAGTCAAATAGAGTGGACGTTTGGATGGTTACCTGTTGATGAAATCATATATATGCCAGCAGCGGGGCCGCACTTCCTCTTGATGGGTCTTAAGAGCATTCAGCCTTATGCTCCATATAAAGTTTTAAGGCAAATCGGGAGATGCCAAGTAGTGCCAAAAGACGACAATATTAGTATCCAAGTGGTTGAGATTGGTCCTGATGGCCAGTTTCCTGAAGCAAAGGTTCGCCAGGTCTGGAGCGAATGTCAATACTTGGCGGCGAATACCTGTGTACAGGATCGATCTAAAGGAGAAGTTTCACCTGAGTATCATGCCTAGTATAGAAGGAAAATTGCATTTGGGAGGCCAGCCAAAAGACCTCACCTCCAGGATTTTGCCGAATCATGGCAAGAACATTGGGCCTGGTTAGCTAAAGAAAATGAATATAGAGCTAAAATAGGAGAATTGAAAAGGCAAGTCCGGGACCTTCAGTCTGCAAATAGTGTGCAAGCCGCAGCCAATGAGGGTGAGAAGAAGAAATTGGCCAAATAGAATGAAGCCTTACGATCCCAAATCCAAAAGATGAAGATAGCGGCCGAAAATCCCGTTAGGAGTGCCAAGGATGCAAATCTTACAGAAAATCTAAGACAAAAAGTCAATGACTACAGTTTTAACCTCAACACGGCAGAAAGTGAATTAGCCGGGGTTCGAAAACAATTAGCTAAAACGTGGAAGAACGGGCCCGCATGGTTAAGCAGTTGAAAGAAGAATACGATAATGAGTTCACGGGGTTAAAGAAATGGGTCATTGCCACAGAGAACAAAATGATCAAATAGGCAAAAAAATTCAAGGTTGAAAGAGAGCACTGCTATACGGTGTTGGCACAATTAGAAATGCACTTGCAACAACTCCAGGAACAAAACCAGGTAGCCGAGTAGACTTTGGAGGCCAGGGCCCAACAGATAGGGCGGTTGCTTGAAGAAAAAGGCAGGATCAGAGAGAGAATCTTAACTGTTGCTCACTACATTACTAGTAAATGCCAAGTGTGCGAGAACATGACTCGCATCACCTTCTTTGCATCGGTGATGATATTTGTGAAACAGATAATGAGTGACCAAGACAGACTTCAAATGTAACTTGCATATAGGCCCACGGCGAGACCGAACGATGTCCCGCGGGCACTAGGAGCTTTAATATATTCATGATTGTCATTTGAGTCTGTATTTCCTTTTCTACTAGAGTCTGTCAGTTGTTTGAGCCTGCACTTTTTTTTCGCTAAGAGTTTGTCAGTGGATTGAGTCTGTATTTTCTTTTGAAATAGAATAGTTGATGGTGGAGTCTGTAGTTCGTATTTTCATTAGAGTCTGTTAGTTGTGTTAATCTGTCAGTTTGAGTCCTTGTAATCGAAGTACTTTCTATTAATAAAATTGAAAATCCCAAAACATTTTGCTTCTATTATAGATTTATTTTCAAGAACTACGCTCGGTCTGATTCATGCGGGGTCATGATACATAGCCAATCTCCATAGGATTCGATCAATACCAAATGAAAAGGAAAAACAGGGGAGAAATAAGAAAGGAAAAGAGAGGAAAAACAAGAGTGAAAAGAAAATCAAAAATAAAGAAAATAAGAAACCAAATGAAAGGATCAATGGCAAAACAAAAAGGAATGAGAGAATAAGAACAAAGAGAAAAAAAGGCAAGATTTAAAATGAAAAGAAAGGAAGTTGCAATCGGGAATAAGAAAAGCCGGGATGACGCAAGCAGTCAAGCAAATGCATAATAGATTCCGTTAACTGCTTAGGTGCATTCATTCCCCAAACGTGCGGTTATCAAATTTGTTGTTGCCCTAACCATTAACAAAGTTGTTGTTGATCTTGAGGCTAGGCAGGTGGTTAGTTGATTGGCATTCTAGCAACCCATTCCTACAACACCCGGTCAAAAGACAAGCGGAACATGACAGGCCAGGAATCAGGTACCAGTATTGTGGACCCATAAAAAGAGGTGGAGGTGGTAGATGTTAACACAATGAAAGAGGAGATGCGTAAGTTGAAGCAACAAATGGCCGAAATTAATCAGGCTTGGGTTAAGGGGAAGCCGACACTAGTTTATCCCGCCAATCCAGCCTATATCCCACTATTGGCTCAGTCTTAGGAGCCTCCTACTGTGAATTCATCTCGAGCCTTCCCTTTCTACCAACAGACCTATGGCACCACCTTGTACCCTCCCCAAGCTCCACCACCCAAATAAAACCCTCCTCCACCGATCACCCCTATTTTTGTGGCGCCTCCACCTGCCACACTACAAAGATCTTCTAGAGAGCCATTGTTTCAGGCTCACGAAAGCCAGTACTATCTTCCCGAGCCTACCTTTAAATTTCCTAAGCCATATTCCTACACCCCTCACTTTGAGCTCCCGGTGGAAATTGAAAAGCCACTTAAGAGGTGTTTCGAAAAGTCAAAAGCCTGGAGCAATCCTTCAGGAACATGCAAGGATTGGGTGGCCAAGTCAGTGTGGCCTATAAGGATTTATGTTCGTTCCCGGATGTTCAGTTACCATCAGGGTTCAAAATGCCTAAGTTCGATCTGTATGACGGGCATGGTGACCCGGTAGCCCACCTGAGGGGATTCTGCAGCAAAATAAGAGGGGCGGGTGGAAAAGACGAGTTACTGATGGCGTACTTCAGCCAGAGTCTGAGTGGGTCTGCTTTGGAGAGGTATACACGATAGGACCACGGTAGGTGGTATACCTGGGATGACTTGGCACAAGCGTTCGCTTGCCACTTACAGTACACTCTAGAAATTGTTCTAGATCGCCTGTTACTGATAAAACTCGAGAAGAAGCCGGGGGAGAGCTTCAGAGAATATGGGTTCTGCTGGAGGGAGCAGGACGGGAGGGTCGACCCTCAAATGAAAGAAAGCGAGATGGTTGATTACTTCTTGCAGGCTTTGGAGCCGACTTACTTTGTTCACTTGGTGATGACAATTGGCAAATCTTTTTTAGAAGTTGTAAAGATGGGAGGAATGGTTGAGGAAGGACTTAAATCCAATAAAATCATGATCTATTCAGCAATCAAAGCCACCACCCAAGCCATCTAAAGCGGCACCGGGAAAAAGAAGAAGGAAGAGGTTATAACCGTTGAGTCTAGAGCTTGGTCCATATCTAGAGGCCCTTCACCCTACGACAACCAACCTTGACCCCATAACCAAAATTACCCATACACTCCATATATCCCTCCACAACACTATTACCCACCGCCAGATCCACATTTTTCCGTCCACCATGCTTAAACTTATACGCAGGCTTCGGCTCACGTACAATGGCGTGCACCGGCTCCCCAAAACTCATACCCAGCTCCATCAAAACACCTATCTACCCCAAGAGCCTACATAAATCCCCCTGGAGCAGGTCACCGACCAAACCTAGCCTTTAAAAATGAGAGATTACAGAAGCAAAAGACTTTCACTCCATTGGGAGAATCATATACCACTCTTTTTTCACAAATTGAGGCAGTTAGGTCTGTTGAATCCAATTGAGCTCAAAATGCCAAACCCCCTTCCTAAAAATCTAGACCACTCAGTAAATTGTGAATACTGTTCGGGGGCCCCCGGACATGATACAGAGAAGTGTTGGAAACTGAAGACTGCTGTGCAAGAGCTCATTGACACTCACCGGATCGAGGTTCAGGCCCTAGAGGCACCAAATATTAACCAAAATCTGTTGCCGGCTCACCATGAGGCCCACATGATTGAATCGATACACAAGGGAGGGGAGCCAAAGAAACCCTCGCAAATAGTAATGATGATCCGTACTAGCAAAACCAATTCAAAAGAAAAGTTAACTAGTGGGAAAGCGATGGTCCAGTTGAAAAGGGTGGACAGTAAGCCAGTAGTGGTAGCCGAGAAAGGGTCATCGAGCATTGCTACAGTAAAATCAGAGCCGGCCAAAGTGATGGTGCAAGGGGTAGCAAACAAACCCGTGGTGGTCGTGAAGGGAGCTCGCATAGAGCCTGTTATCATAAAGCCAGTAACTCAGTTGCCAGTGACCAACAACAAAGCCATTCCTTGGAGTTATGAACAGGTGGTGGTGACATATAAGGGGAAAGAAATCAAAGAATAAGTCTGTGAGGCGCAGTGTCTCACTCATTCGGGAAGGTGCTTTGCCCCCGAAGAGTTAAGAAAAGCCAGGGTCCCCAAAGACAACCCGGTATTGGTTAAGAAATCCGTTACAGAAGACGAAGCAGAAGAATTCTTGAAAAAGATGAAAGTACAGGATTACTCTATTGTCAAACAGTTAAGGAAGACACCGGCCCAGATTCCATTGCTTTCATTGCTTATTCACTCAGATGAGCATCGCAGGGTGCTGATGAAAATACTGAATGAGGCCCATATCCCTGATAAGATCTCGGTGAATCATTTAGAGAAGATAGCAAATAAAATCTTTGAGGTGAATAGAGTGACCTTCTCCGATGATGAGTTGCCCGTGGAGGGCACGGAACATAACAGAGCTCTTTATCTGACAGTGAAGTGTGAGGATTCTATAGTCACCCGAGTGCTGGTTGACAATGTGTCTAGTGCAAACATCTGTCCTTTGTCCATGTTGAACAAGCTGAAGGTCGACAATAAAAGAATTCATAAGAACAGTATTTGTGTTCGAGGGTTCGATGGTGGGGGTAAAGACTCAGTGGGCGACATAATAATAGAGTTGACAATCGGGCCAGTAGAGTTCACCATGGAATTCCAGGTACTAGATATGGCAGTCTCTTATAACCTCTTGATGGGGCGACCATGGATTCATGCCGCCAAGGCGGTACCTTCTACATTGCATCAAATGGTCAAGTTTGAGTGGGACAGATAGGAGATTGTAGTGCACGGTGAAGACAATATGTGCGCTTTAAGTGATGCCATTGTGCCCTTCATAGAAGTTGACGATGATAAGGGGTTGTGGGTCTACCAAGTCTTTGACACAGTCTCAAAGGAAAAGGTCTCAGAGGGGAAAAGCATCCCAGTTCCTAGAATAACAGTTGCAACTGTCTTGGTGGCCTCGGAAATGTTAAAGAATGGTTTCATACCGGGTAAAGGTTTGGCTGCTGATCTTCAAGGCATTGTGCAACCAGTTTCACTTCCCAATAATCTGGATACTTTTGGATTGGGGTTGAAGCCCACAACTGCGGATGTAAGGCGGGCCTGCAAAATGAAGAAGAGGGCATGGGTCCTTCCCAAACCAATCCCACGTCTGTCCAGATCATTCGTCAGGCCGGGTATCAAAAAGCAACTGTTGTCAAAAGTTTCTGGGTCATTGATTGGTGCTGATTAAGACTTGGATAAAGGGCTTGAAATGTTGTTCGCTGAGGTTAAAATGGTTGAGGCCGGGGAAGGTTCAAGCAAGGCAAATGTGCAGTTCGTCGGACCACGTGCAAAAGTCAACAATTAGGAAGCTACTCCTCCTCCTACTCGGAGGGAGTCTTGGTAGTGGGTTTTGATTTTCTTTTGTTGTCTGGATTATTCCAGGGTATGTTATTCAGATATTATGTTCCGTCCAATCGGATGTGTTAAAACCCTATAATCTTTATATTCAATGAAATGCAATTGTCTTTCTCTCTTCATTCCTAATTTTGTTTCCGCTTTCTTTTCTTCTCTGTACAGTTCTTTTTATGCTGATATCAATGACATGACATGCATGAGGAATCTTCGGCCCAGTTTTAAAAGCCAATCTTACTAGAAAATAATAATATAAGAAATTGAGCGTGATGATGAGTTGGAATATGATGATGACGAGGCCTATGAAGAAATTAGTAAGGAATTAAGCTATTTTGAGGAAAAATCCAAACCTAACCTAAATGACACGGAAGCAGTTAATCTAGGGGACTAAGATAATGTCCGTGAAACTAAAATATGTGTCCATTTGGAACCACAGCTCAGAGAAGAGATAATTAAAGCACTGCTTGATTACAAAGATATTTTTGCATGGTCATATGATGATATTCCGGGTCTAAGCACTGACTTAGTGGTTCACAAATTGCCCACTGACCCAGCACTCCCTCCTGTCAAGCAAAAGCTGAGAAAGTTCAAAACGGATATAAGAGTAAAGATCAAAGAAGAGATCACCGAGCAGTTCAATACGAAAGTCATTCGGGTGACGCGGTATCCCACCTAGTTAGCCAATGTTGTGCATGTGCCAAAAAAGGATGGCAAGACCAGGGTGTGTGTTGATTATCGGGATCTGAACAAGGCAAGTCCAAAAGACAATTTCCCACTGCCGAACATCCATATTTTAATTGATAATTGTGCCAAACATGAGATTGGTTCTTTTGTGAATTGTTACGCGGGATATCATCAGATCTTAGTGGACGAGGAATATGCAAAAAAGACGGCATTTATCACGCCGTGGGGAACATACTGTTATCGGGTCATGTTGTTTGGTTTGAAAAATGCTGGGGCAAACTATATGAGGGCAATGACACTAATATTCCATGATATTATACACAAGAAAATTGAGGTGTACGTGAATGATGTGATCGTGAAGTCTAGAAAGCAGTCTGACTATGTCAGGGATCTGAGAAAGTTCTTCCAAAGGCTTCACAGGTATAATCTCAAGCTCAATCCTACAAAGTGCACTTTCGGGGTGCCGTCTGGAAAGTTGTTGGGATTTATAGTCAGCCACCGGGGTATTGAATTAGAACCGTCAAAAATCAAGGCTATCCAGGAATTGCCATCTCCGAGGAACAAGACCGAGGTGATAAGTTTGCTAGGGAGATTGAACTATATCAGCAGGTTCATTGCTCAACTCACGACAACTAGTGAGCCAATCTTCAAATTGTTATAGAAAGACGCTGCGGTCAAGTGGACGGATGAATGTCAGGAGGCTTTTGATAAGATAAAGGGGTATTTGTCGAACCCACCCGTGTTGGTCCCGCCAGAACCAGGGAGACCTTTGATTCTATATTTGATGGTTTTGGATAATTCATTTGGCTGTGTACTGGGGAAGCATGATGTTACTGGCAGAAAAGAGCAGGCTATCTATTATCTCAGCAAGAAATTCACATCTTACGAGGTTAAGTATACTTATCTTGAGAGAACGTGTTGCGCCGTAACGTGGGTTGCACAGAAGCTGAAACATTACTTGTCATCTTATACCGCTTACCTCATATCTCGATTGGATCCATTGAAGTACATCTTTTAGAAGCCTATGCCCACGGGGAGGCTTACAAAGTGGAAAATCTTGCTTATAGAGTTTGACATTATCTACGTGACTCGGACTGCAATGAAGGCACAGGCCTTGGCAGATCATCTGGCCGAGAATCCAGTTGATGAGGATTATGAACCTTTGAAGACATATTTCCCTAATGAAGAGGTGATGCACATTGATGAGTTGGAACAATTTGAGAAATCGGGATGGAAACGTTTCTTTCATGGGGCCGCCAACATGAAGGGCGTAGGGATATGAGCGGTACTTATTTCTGAAACACGGCAGCACTACCCTGTTACGGCTCAGCTTCGTTTCTATTGTACTAATAATATGGAAGAATATGAGGCATGTATCCTGGGTCTGAGGTTAGCTGTAGATATGGGTGTCCAGGAAGTCTTGGTCATGGGTGACTCGGACCTACTGGTACACCAAATTCAAGGAGAATGGGAAACACGGGACTTGAAGCTTATATCATACCGACAATGTTTGCATGATCTTTGTCAATGGTTTCAATCAATACAGTTCATGCACATTTCAAGGATTCATAATGAGGTTACATTGTTATATTTTGGGATTTCTTATTGTCAACCATTATATATGTCTATTACCACTGAGTTGGAAGTACTCACTTTACTCCCTGCACCATGTGTGAAGATTCAGGTGTCCTGGGAGCATAGTCGAGCTATTTGCTGCTTTCAGAGTTTTTCAGGAGTTGTCGAGGTAGCCGCCTGACGTCCACAGGACCCGACTCCTCCCCTATCCTTTTTATTTTTTCGCATTTTAGAACTGTGTATTACATGAGAATTTGATACTTTGTTATCTTAGAGGCCCTAGACTCGTGACCCCAGGTCTCTGGGAGATGTTGGTCATGTCAGTGTTTCATATTATCTCTATCTAAATTTTTGGTTAATAGACTTGTTAAACTGTTAATTTAATGTTATAAATTGGTAATGGGATGTGTGATTGGGTTGTGAGTGTTATATGGTCGGGCTTGCCTAGCAATTGTGTTTGGCACCATCGCGACCAGGATTGGGGTCGTGACAGTATCCCACTCCCTCACATCACATAGCACAAACCAACACTTTCCTCTTTTATCTCACGTCAACCCCCATATCCCCTCAATCCCATGTTCTCTCACTTGGAAACTTTTCACACACGATATCACACACACATAGCTGACCAACAAGCTCCATTCATCTTCTTCTATATATAGACACAAAAGAAAGAGCAAAAGGGGAGGATTTTTCAAAAGTAAATAATAGAATTTTGAATTTGAAACTCAAATATCATATGTGAGCAGTGAGGTATGAATTTTCAACCAAGAAAAGGGAATCCCATAGCTGAAGCAAAACCTCTTCTTCTGCCTTCATTTCCCATTTGTTTTTTTTTTTAAAAAAAGAAAAAGTTTGATTGAGCTCTAGAGTTTGCTGTTTGCTGTGGAAATTGTTGCTGGAGTTACACTTGCAGATTTCTACCATATTTGAACTTATTTCAGTGTTTCAATTAGCTAAGTCCACTTGATCATGTATTATCTTCACTTTGAATGATTAATGTTGGTGTTTGCCTGTAATATTAATTCATGGAAATAAATTTATGTTCTTTTTGTTTGATAGATCAATGCACCTTTGGATTTAGCAATGTATGTGTTTGGCTTTTATTTGATGATTTGGAATCTTTTACTTGCTTAGAGGCTAAGCTACTGCATAAAACATAGATGATGCGTTGGCTACTTTGGCGTCAATGTTGCATCATCCGGATAAGGCTTATGTGGACCCTTTGCAGATTCAGGTCCGTGACCAGCATGCTTATTGTAATGTGGTGGAAGAGGAACTTGACGGCGAGCCGTGGTTTCATGACATCAAAGAATATATCAGGATGGGGGTGTATCCAGTACAGGCCACATGTGACCAGAAAAGAACAATTCGACGGTTGGTGAGTGGGTTTTTCTTTAGTAGAGGGGAGTTGTACAAAAGAACTCGAGATCTCAGACTGTTAAGATGCATTGATGCGGGGCAGGACACAACTATCATGACTGAGGTACATTCCGAAGTTTGTGGACCGTATATGAGTGGGTACGTTCTGGCAAAGAAGATTCTCCGAGAGGGGTATTACTGGCTTACTATGGAGCGGGATTGCATCAGTTACGTACGCAAATCTCATCAGTGCCAAGTGCATGGAGACTTGATTCATTCTGCACCATCAGAATTACACACGATGTCTGCACCGTGGCCTTTTGTTGCATGGGGCATGGATGTCATTGGGCCTATTGAGCCAACATCGTCAAATGGGCACAGGTTCATTTTGGCGGCTATAGATTATTTTACCAAGTAGGTAGAGGCTAAAACGTTCAAGTCCGTAACCAAGAAATTTGTGGTGGAATTTGTGCATTCAAACATTATCTGTCGGTTTGGGATACCAAAGGTGATTATTACGGACAATGAAGCTAATCTCAATAGTAATTTGATGAAAGAGACATGTGAGCAGTTCAAGATTACCCATCGCAATTCTACCTCATACCGCCCTAAGGCAAATGGTGCGGTTGAAGCGGCCAACAATAATATAAAGAAAATACTTCGGAAAATGATAGAGGGTTCTAGACAGTGGCATGGAAAGCTGCCTTTTGCATTGTTGGGGTACTGCACCACCGTTCGAACTTCAGTAGGGCGACTCCTTATTCATTGGTGTATGGCACCGAGGCAATGATACTTGTAGAAGTGGAAATCCCGTTCCTTTGAATTATCGTGGAGGCTGAGATCAATGATGATGAATGGGTGAAAAGCCGCCTGGAACAGTTGAGTTTGATTGATGAGAAAAGATTGGCATCAGTGTGTCATGGCCAATTATACCAATAAAGAATGCCAAGAGCATACAACAAGAAAGTGCGTCCGAGGAAGTTTGAAGTGGGACAGTTAGTGTTGAGATGTATCTTGCCTCATCAGGCTGAAGCAAAAGGAAAGTTCACCCCAAACTGGCAGGGGCCATTTGTTGTAACTAGAGTATTGTCTAATGGTGCACAATATTTAACAGATGTGGAAGGAAAATGTGTAAAAATGGCTATCAATTCCGATGCAGTCAAGAGATACTATGTATGATTTCTTTGTTTGATTGTACTTGTTTGTATTTGTCATATTTTGAAGATTTAAATGACGAAGGCGTGTTGTTCTGCTATCTAAACACTTTACTCCTTTGTTACCCCTTTGAGCCTTGTTTATTTTCTTTCATACCCTCTTTCGGAGTGAATGGCACAATTCAGAAATGCAAGCACGGAGGATAAGTAAGTGAAAAGAAAAGAAGTAAGAGAAAGAAAAGAAAAGAAGAAGAAAAATGAAAAAGAAGGAAAAAAAGGAAAGAAAAAGAAAAGAAAAGAAAAATGAAAAAAGAGGAAAAGAAGAACAGAAAACAAAGAGAAAGAGAAGAGAAAGAAAAATCATAACAACAAAGTAATTTCTATGACATGAACTACGTTCGACTTGATTCCGAAAGGATACGTAGGTAGCCTTTCTCTGAGGTTCAGTCACACCAAAATAAAAATCCAAAAGTCCCCAAGCAGGAAACTGGGGTAGAAGTTGTGGTTGTTGTGAGAGATCTAATTCCGAAAGTTGTAATTTTAACCCATTTTGAATTGTTTTTGAGCCTTTTATACCCTTTTTTTCTAACCCATCGAAAAGTTCACGTTACGGTCCAAAGAAAGACCTTCCGATCAGTCTTCGAGAAATGCCAAGTCAAGCAGGTAAAGGTAATTCATTACAGGGGCAACACTCTGGTTCAAGCAGGAAAGATAAAAAAATGAGAGAGTCTTATTGGTTAAAATCCTCACGGGCACCGTAAGGCGATGTGAGATAAGATAAATAAAAATGAGAGAGTCTTATTGGTGAAAACCTTCACAAGCACCGTAAGGAGATGGGAGCGGAGAGAAATAAAAATGAGAGAGTCTTATTGGTGAAAACCTTCACGGGCACCTTGAGGCGAAAGTGAGTTAAGAAATGAACAATGAGAAAGGTCTATTGACGGAAAACTGTTTCTAGGCGCCGCAGGATGAACAAAGTCAAGGTTTGGGTAACGTAATCAGGGTATGGAAATTCTGGGGCAACAAAGTATGGCAACTGAAAGTCGGTTGGTTGGACAGACTGGGCCGATTAGTCCAAAATGCATGTCATGATCATCGGTATCAGCTGTTCCGGTCAGATAAGTTTTGTTTTTCCTTCCCTTTTTATCAGTCATCCAATTTTGGATTCTTCGTATCCTTAACTCGTAAATTCATTGCATTTCATTTTCTTCTAGTGTTTATCTGTATAAATATGTTTCATGGTTAGTCTTTTTCAAAGTAAGTGAAAAGGGATTTCAAAGCTCACTACCAGCTTCCAAAATTGTAAAGCACAATGTGGTCAGAGCATGTCAAAAACAACATGACGTAAGGTGGAATACAGGGAATCACCGGAAGTTCATCGGTGGAATGATTGGGTAATGTCGTGGGAAATGCGAAGGTTCAGATAAAGGGGTCAGAGGTACGAAACAACAGCATGGGTATAGAACACTTGGGTTGTCAAGGGCCAGGGGGTTGGAAAGTCAGTGAGAAAGCCAAGTGGTTCAGGGCCAGTTCGCGGAAGCCGATCAAAACAAAACAATATATTGGAAGGATTTTCAGTAAGAATGCCATCAACTAACCACCATTTAAAACTGAAAAATTTTCTTTGAGTAAAACAAGGGCAGAAAATTCGTTTGTTTCGGAGAAACCCTCCGTAGAGGAAAGAGCAAGCAACAAAATAGGTTTGACCGTAAACTCTCAGGAAATTTTGGGAAAATGTGGTTTAGTTAAAATTCAAAACAATCATGAGTAGCATAATTTGGCATAAATGTATCTCCAAGGAATATAAATGGGTTTCAAAGTTTGCAAGTTTAAGATAAGATTCAATTGGAAGTTGTCAGGACCTTTCTGGATAATAGGATGTAGTTCAAAAACCCTTGTAGATGACATAATGTAGTGAGAGTAATACCTTTGGAGGATATAACTTAGGTTCGTAATTATTAGGAGTTGTTAGGACCTCCCTGGAGAATAGGACTTAGATTTCAAATTCTTAGTCATAGATGGTAGAATGATTCAGTTAACACTCACCCATGTATCCAGCTTCCAAACTGGGGCAGAAAATTTTCTTTGTTTTGTCTATGATGTTGAGGTCAGGAGCCCGCCTGGAGAACAGAGGCATACAATTCAAGTTTGAGCAGTCAGGAGCCCACCTAGAGAACAGAGGTGTTACAATTCAAGTTTTAGTTTTTAAATTCTTGTTAATGACGGGTAATATTTGCCCAGCTATCAAACTAGGGCAGAAAATTTTCCTTGTTTTTGTCTATTTTGTTGAAGTCAGGAGCCCGCCTGGTGAACAGAGGCATATATCTTCAAGTTTTGAAGTCGGGAGCCCGCCCGTATAAAAGATGCATACATTTCAAGTTTTTGAAGTCGGGAGCCCACATGTATAACAGAGGCACATATTTTTAAGTTTTGAAGTCGGGAGCCCGCCCGTAGAATAGAGGCATATATTTTCAAGTTTTGAAGTCGGGAGCCCGCTCGTATAACAGAGGCATACCTTTTCAAGTTTTGAAGTCGGGAGCCCGCCCGTATAACAGAGGCATATATTTTCAAACTTTGAAGTCGGGAGCCCTTCCGTATAACATAGGCATACCTTTTCAAGTTTTGAAGTCGGCAGCCCGCCCGTATAACAGAGGCATACATTTTCAAGTATTGAATTCGGGAGCCTGCCCGTATAACATAGGCATATATTTTCAGGTGTTGAAGTCGGGAGCCCGCCCGTATAACCGAGGGATACATTTTCAAGTATTGAAGTCGGGATCCAGCCCGTATAACAGGCGCATACATTTTCAAGTTTTGAAGTCGGGAGCCCGCCCGTAAAACAGAAGCATACATTTTCAAGTTTTGAAGCCGGGAGCCCGCCCGTATAACAGAGACATGTATTTTGAAGTTTTGAAGTAGGGAGCCCGCCCGTATAACAGAGACATATATTTTCAAGTTTTGAAGTCAGGAGCACACCCGTATAACAGAAGCATATATTCTCAAGTGTTGAAGTCGGGTACCCGCCCGTATAACAGAGGCATATATTTTCAAGTTTTGAATTTGGGAGCGCGCCCATATAACAGAGGCATTTATTTTTAAGTTTTGAAGTGGGGAGCCCGTCCGTATAACAGAGGCATAAATTTTCAAATTTTGAAGTCGGGAGCCCGCCCGTATAATAGAGGAATATATTCAAGTTCAGCAGTCTGAAGGAAAGGGAAAACATCTCAGTTTACATATCGAAGAGGCAACAATGGATTTCACCGAGAGAACACGAGACAACAAGGCAACAAGAAATGCAGGGGCAAGGTTGAAGATATAGATAGGATTTTTGTAATTCGTAGATCATAGCTTAGGCTAGCTTCTTTTTATATTTGGCATGGTGTAATAAGGGAGATCAGCAAGCAGTAGCAGCAGCAACAGCAACAGTGAAATCACAGCTTTATGGTAGTCCCAGCTACCAGACACTCCCGAACTACACTGACCTGATTCTTTTTAAGCCAAGGATATGTAGGCAACCTCTGAAGCAGGGTGCGGTCAAATCTTTCAAAAATACTTCACATAAAATGTTCAAATGGGCAAAAATCACTCGTTTCCGCTCACTTATCTTTGCACGAAAACTCTTCGTGTTTCCGAGCAAAGAGGGGCAGCTGTGAGTTATTTTTGCCCTATATGAATTATTCCCAGAAATTCAAACAAAATGATTTCTTTCATTATTTTTGCAAATTGGTGGGTTTTTGTGACATTTTATGTTAATTGTTTGCATTTTGTTTGTGCATTTTAATTAATGAAAATACAAAAAATATACTTGGCATTTGCATTTAGGGCTTAATTTCACATTTTAGGATTAATTAGTAAGTAAGTTACTTTACAATTTGTTTATATTAAAAAAGTCTACAACTCTCACGCTTTCTCTCTCTTCTCTCACCTACTCTCACCAACGGTCCTCTCCCCCAGCCCTAACGGTAAGCTTCCCCCCACCCACCCCG
>MU760295.1:54594-93765 GCA_026770625.1 Nicotiana glauca
CCGTGGTTGAGGTTAGGCGAGTGAATGATAGGTTAATGTCTATTAAGTTGGTAATTGGTGGTTGCGTCCTCAATGTCATCAGCGCTTACACTCCGCAAGCAGGATTGGACGAGGAGGTTAAGAGGCGCTTTTGGGAGTGCTTGGACGAGTTGGTGAGAAGTATTCCCCGATCTGAGAAGTTAATCATTGTAGGTGATTTTAATGGCCATATTGGCGCTGATGCGGGTGGTTATGGTGAGGTGCATGGTGGCTATGGCTTTGGGGTTAGGAACGGAGGAGGCACTTCGCTACTTGATTTCGCCAGGGCTTTTGAGCTTTTGATTGCGAACTCGACTTTTCAGAAGAAAGAGGATCACTTGGTTACTTTTAAGAGTTCGGTGGCAAGGACTCAGATTGATTACCTCCTCCTCAGAAGGAGCGATAGAGGGTTGTGCAAGAACTGTAAGGTTATCCCGGGAGAGTCCCTTTCGACCCTCCATAGACTCATAGTGATGGATGTCGGTCTCTGGGTGAAGAGGAAGAAGAGGGGTGCCTGGGGACGGTCGCGGATTAGATGGGGAGCTTTGTCTAAGGAGAAAGCCCAGGAGTTGGATAGGAGGTTAGCTGATGGTGGAGCTTGGAGAAGTTCTGGGGAAGCGGACGCAATGTGGTCATAGACAGCGAAATGGTTAGGGAGGCTGCGCGAGATGTGCTCGGGATAGCCAAGGGCTATTCAGGAAGACATCAAGGTGACTAGTGGTGGAACGATGTAGTCGAAATAAAGGTGGAGGCGAAGAAAGCGGCGTTTGCTAAGTTGGCAGGGAGAACAAGCGAGGAGGAAAGGAGAGCGAACAGGGAGAGCTACAAGGTGGCGAGAAAGGAAGCGAAGATGGCGGTCACGGAAGCTTAAAATGCGGCGTTTGGTCGCATGTATGAGGAATTGGGGGAGAAAGGCGGGGACAAAAAGTTATTCAGGTTGGCTAAAGTGAGGGAGAGGAAGGTGCGGGATCTAGACCAAGTTAGGTGCATCAAGGACGAGGATGGTAGAGTCCTGATGGGGGAATCCCAAATCAAGAAGAGGTGGCAGGCGTACTTTCGAGACCTGCTTAACGAGGAAAGGGATCGAGACTTTGAGTTAGGGGAGTTGGGGAATTCAGAGTGTCATAGAGACCTTGGGTACTGCACGCGCATCAGGGTGGGGGAGGTCGTGGGTGCTTTGCGTAGGACGAGTGGAGGTCGTGCGACCGGGCCAGATGAAATCCAGGTGGAGTACTGGAAAAGCATAGGTAGGGCAGGAGTGGAGTGGCTGTCCGGGTTGTTCAATGTGATCTTCAGGACTAAGAGGATGCCGGAGGAGTGGAGGTGGAGCACAGTGGTGCCCTTGTATAAGAATAAAAGGGATATCCAGTGTTATAAAAACTATAGGGGTATCAAATTACTAAGCCACACGATAAAAGTCTGGGAGCGGGTGGTGGAGGCGAGGGTAAGGGAGATAACGTCCATATCCGTGAACCAGTTCGGCTTCATGCCGGGCCGCTCCATAACAGAAGCTATCCACCTTGTCAGGAGATTGGTGGAACAATTCAGGGATAAGAAGAAGGATCTACACATGGTGTTTATCGACTTGGAGAAGGCATACGACAAGGTCCCAAGGGAGGTGCTATAGAGGTGCCTGGAGGAGAAGAGCGTGCCGGAAGCCTACATCAGAGTGATCAAGGACATGTACGATGGAGCTAAGACTAGGGTTAGGACGGTGGGTGGCGACTCAGACCATTTTCCAGTGGTTATGGGGCTCCATCAAGGATCTGCGCTTAGCCCTCTCTTATTTGCTTTGGTGATGGATGCTCTAACTCGCCATATTCAAGGGGATGTGCCATGTTGTATGCTATTTGCTGATCACATAGTCTTGATAGACGAGACAAGGTTCGGTGTCAACGAGAGGTTGGAGGTCTGGAGAGAGACTCTCGAGTCTAAGGGTTTCAAACTAAGTAGGTCTAAGACAGAGTACTTGGAGTGCAAGTTTAGTGCAGAGTCGAGCGAAGAAGTAGGTAGGGTCGTGAAGCTTGGATCTTAGGTCATCGCCAAGAGGGACAGTTTCAGATATCTTGGGTCAGTGATTCAGAGGGATGGAGAGATTGACGGGGATGTCACCCACCGTATAGGGGCAGGGTGGTCGAAATGGAGGCTTGCATCAGGAGTCCTGTGTGACAAGAAAGTTCCACAAAAACTCAAGGGGAAGTTTCATAGAGCTGTGGTTAGACCTGCCATGTTGTATAGGGTGGAGTGCTGGCCGATGAAGAACTCTCATGTTCAGAGAATGAAGGTTGCGGAGATAAGAATGCTCAGGTGGATGTGCGGGCTCACCAGGTTAGATAAGATTAACAATGAAGCTATTTGGGAGAAGATGGGGGTGGCCCCAGTGGATAAGAAGCTGCGGGAGGCGAGGCTCAGGTGGTTCGGGCATGTGCGGAGGAGAAGCCCAGATGCCCCGATGAGGAGTTGTGAGCGGTTGGCAGTGGTTGGCACGAGTCGAGGCAGAGGGAGGCCAAAGAAGTATTGGGAAGAGGTGATTAGGAACGACATAGATATGATGCGGATTTTCGAGGACATGGCCCTTGATAGGAAAGTCTGGAGGTCTAGTATCAGGGTTGTAGGATAGGGGCTGTTAGAATTTTTTGCAATTCTCTCCCGGGGCTGATGGGGTTTGGTGGGGCTCTCCATAAATGGTCTGTGTATTGTAGTGCGCCCTTTTGGTAGTTAGTGGTCGTTGTTATTGCATGTCATTTTACTTACGGGATGTGGCTAAATAAATATTTGCGGATGCCCTTTTGCTTCTGTTTTTTGTTTACCTTTCCTGTTGCATGTCATGTTATTTATGGTCTATGTTTACATAATTATGTATTGATTCCTGCTGGAGTTACTAATTTCTTTTGTTTTTGTTCTTCCTTTCCTTCCCCTATGCCGGGGATCTATTGGAAACAGCCTCTCTGCCCTTTCGGGTGGGGGTAAGGTCTGCGTACATATTACCCTCCCCAGATCCCACCCTGTGGGACTACACTGGGTAGTTGTTATTGTTATTGTTATTATAAGTTAGTTTACAAGGAAGAAAATAATAAAAATAGTTTATTTTGCATTTTTAACTATTAATTTTTGAATTTATCATGAGTTTCCTTTAAATTAGGACTTAATCAATTTTGAGGAAATAATTAGTTTAATTTTGGGAATAAATCAGGTCTTTATTTTAATTTTGCATTTTACAAAATCTGAAAAAATATATAATAAAAAAGGAAAAAGAGAAAATTGAAAAGAGAGGAGTTTAAAGAGATTTTAATAGGTTATACAAATTTGGGCCAATTTTTAATAACACCATCCCAAAAACAAAATCCCTCCCACAAACCAGTTCAAAACTGGCCCAAATCCAAAAGTCCACCCGGTCCAGTTCCCTGTCCCAAAACGACGTCGTTTAGGCCCTTTTAATCCTGACCGTCTAGGTTGTTTGATCTAACGGTTAGGAACTGATTAATTTTGATATATGAATGTCCAAATGCATGACCCCCACCCCCTTCGTCTCTCATCGATCTCACACCTCACAAACCCTAGAGTCGCCGCCCTAATACACTCCGTCAAGCCCGCCGGTGACGACGACTGAAACCACTCCAATGACATCCAAAAACACACAACAGCACCTCTTCCTCCTCCTTATTCCAAATCTGAGCTCAGTTTTCTTCAACTCCCGTCCAAGCTCCTCGAATCTTCAAAACATTAGCCGTCGCTTCCGCCGCCCACGACGGCGCCACCACCCAAACCCGTCCAAATTTACACCCTGTGCTCCCCGTCGTCTCCCCATGACAAATCCAACCTTATTTTCCTTCAAATCCAAACCAATCTCTTCGAATACTAAATCGAAAACGCGGACATAAAACCCTAATTCCTCCAAACAGCCCCAAAATCACACCCAAAGCTCTCCTCGACCTCATCATTCCGATTTCAAGCCGGAATCCTTCGAATCCAAGTGGAATCCCATGAATCTTAAATCTAAGGTCTTAAGAACTTCAATCCGTTTGGATTTTCAAGTGTTCGAGGGGTCTTCAATTAATGTTATTTGTTTATTTCTGGCAAAATAAACATATAACATTAGTTGAGAACCAATTTCGAGAAGTCAGTCAAGTTGAATGCTCAAAACCAGTGAGTTTCATAATTTTTCTTGTTGTTTTGTTTGAATTCTTTTCTCTTCCATGACTGCTTTGCTTCATTAATTGATTTGGATTCTGTTTTTATCCATTTGGGGTCAGTAATCGAGTTTGTTCTTCTCTATTCTTATTTGTTCGTTGCTAACATGAATTTGTTCTTAATTTTGTCATTAGTATAGGCATTAGTTCTTGTTCAGTGTTTTAGGTTTAGTTTAAATTTTTGATTGACCGATTTAAGTCAGTAAGGTTTCTCCTTGATTAGATTAATTTTTCTTCATGTTGATTGATGCTGTTTGTTTTAGTCCTTTCTTTTGGTTTAATTTTGTTCTGTTTTGATTTTCTGTTGGGTAGTTCATGATTGTTGTTGATAATTTCGTTTGAATTGCTTGGATTAATAGTTTAGTTAGGTTTAAGCTCCATGTTTAGTTGGGGTGAGTAATCAGTTCAATATTATGTTTTGTTTGGTTATAGCTGGTTAGTCTAACCTTTGATTGACTAACCTTGGTTAATTTGAACTAAGGTTAACTAGTTTGAGGGTTAATTCTGTTTGGTTTGGTAAATTTTAGATTGAATGAAGGGTAGTATAGGTATTCCTAAATAAAGAATAATGTTGTAGATAAAGATAGAACACCCTAGACTCTTCTAGAAGAGGGTTGCAGTTATAATTTCAAAAACCTGTTGCAGTAAATTGAGTAACAAGTCAGCAAATAAGGGACTAAGTGAGTAAAACTGAAAAATAAAAGAAGGACTAAAAAAAAAATCTAAGGGTTGCCCTTAGTGTTGCCTATATAAAGCAGTCCCTAATGCCTTAATTAAAAAGTTGGAGCATCTGAAAAATTCCCTGCAAATTTCCACAAGTTGAAAAATTGAATTTCAAATCAAAAATTCCTTTAGATCTTAGTTCTTTCAAAAAAGAAAAGCAATAGAATACCTACAAAAATACTGTTTCATTGAAAATTTCTGAGATCACGTTTGAATTCCAGCTGTAGATCAAATTTTCAGTCCATAGAAGGTCAAAAATGGTTTGAGTACTGTTCAGATCTCGTTGGTACAAGTGAAAAGGGTCCTGGGCTGATTTCTAGTGTGTTTTGGTCCAGGCAGAATTGTTTTTCAACTGTTTATTGGTGTTACTTTTCTTCAACTCATTTCTGTGTTCAATTTCACACTGGTTTGGGTTTGTTCCAGTACGTTTGTTTGATTGTTGGTGTTGTTCTTCCATAATTCAATTCTGGACTGGGTGTGATATTGTCTACTGGGCTGTGAACATGATTTTGAGATGTTGTTTGTCATATGCTGTTGTTGACTCCTATTTCTTCTTTGTGATCTAATACCCAGGTACATGTCCTGAAATTCGCTACCATGTATATCTCCAGATGAAAATGAAATGAAGTTGAAGCATAATTCTGTTGTAGTTTTCGTTTGTTTCAATGCTTTTATTATAGTTTATTGTAATAACTGGACATTGGACTGGGATTTGCATTAGTTGTTCATTTTGTTTCATCAGATCAATTCTCGTATAGATTGATTCCTTGCAATTAATAGATAACCTTGCTAGCTTTTACATTCCGCATTAGGATAGGTATAAGCTTGAGTACTGTTGGAAACCTGAATTTAATTGATGAATTCATAGTCCATCAAAACTCAAAACTGAAGAGCATTGATTCAATTAATGAATTCATAGTTCGTCAAAACTCTAAGGGAGAGTCTCGTGTTACACAATATATGTTCAACAGCTTTTATTTAGATAATTAGTGCATAACAGTTTTGATCAAAGATATATGCTGAACACAATAAATTGACTAAGTTAGTTGGTATAAAACATAGATCATAGCTGGAAATTGCTAATCAGTCTTCTGCTCAATATAGACTACGTGTTTGGCTGTGAATACATCTTGGCTCTAATAGAAGACTATTTACATTGCCCAGTTGCGTCCAAGGCTGGATTGCATCCAGTCCATAGCAGGACGTTGGATATACTGATTTGGGCCCAAAACGTGTGGCCCACAAGTCTAACTATATTTGTTTGTAGTTAAGAGTTTCAAGTCATTTTGCGGCATTTGGCGTTATAGAAACCTGAAATACAATTGTGGGCTTCCCAAGCTAAGTAGAGCAATTGAACTAAAGGGCCCCGTTTTGTTGAAGTGTGGATTTGAACCTGAGGCCCGATTTTTCTTGAATACTTTATAAGGATAATAATTGACAATGCTAATTATCTAAGGCCCTTTTAGAGACAGTACTTAATAAAAAATCATAATTCTTTTAGATTGGCCTTAAAATAAAAATGAGGTGCGCCGCGCCAAGCAAAATTCATATATTGCGTGCCCCTATTTAATTACTTCTCTAAAAAAATAGAAATCAGGTATGTCATCTAGCAAATTTCATGGCTTCCCACAAAGTTAATGATACGCTAGTTGCTTTAGGTCCGGTATTTAATAATATTACCTTCTTAAACTCGGGTGCACATTTATGTGACCCAAATCTAAATCCCAACGAAGTTGAAATGTGTCAAAAACCACGGGTGCATTTTTGTGAGGTGGTTCGAGACGCGTTTTAACGACATTGTAATTCTTCTTTAAAAATAATCATAAAAGCTTCAAAGTTAAAAAGCACATAGGTTAAAATATGTTTTAAAATCAGATAACAAAGCCAGATATAACAATTGAGCGACCGTGCTAGAACCACGGAACCCGGGAATGCCTAACACCTTCTCCCGGGTTAACAGAATTCCTTACTCGAATTTTCGGTTCACGGACTGTTACGCAGAGTACTATTTTCCTCGATTCGGGATTCAAATGGTGACTCGAGACACCATAAATCTCCCAAGTGGCGACTCTAAATCTTAATAAACAAATCCCGTTTCGATTGTCCTTTAATTGGAAAAACTCCTTTATACCCTTAGGGGTGTAATGAAAAAGGAGGTGTGACAGCTCTGAAGACTCTGCTGGGGACTCAAACCCAGAACTTCGGTTCAGGGTTTAAGAATTTCAGCTTAGAATAATTGTTATAATTTGGCTTTGTCTGATTTTCCTACATGTTTTATGCTAAATGTGCTAAATGCTTTACCGCTTTGATATTATCTGAATTGTATATAAACTGTGATGAAACCCTTCTCTTCTCATCTCCGGGGATATGCTTACTGGTTGAGACTCCCTATTCTGTTAGTGTCATACCTTAAAATAAGAAAGAGGACGGACAAGTTACTAAGCCGGATGGCCTTTTGGTTCCTGGTACGTAGTCCCCTCCTCGACTCGAGTTGTCCGTTCGGGTACACAGTCTAGAACATATACCCAGGTTTTGAACCTAGACTAACTTGACTTCATGCCGGATCCCTAGTAGGAATGCTTATTTGCATCACGCGCATATGACTTAGGGGACTCAACACAGGGGTTGGGTCCGTCTAGGATAGGTGACCTGAAATTAAAAAGACCATCCTGATGCATCTTACTTGTTGCGTGAACATTTATTTGTCTCGAGCTCACATGCTGACCGGCTTTAAATATCTGGAAAAGTTGGGGAAAAAAAGCCGGATTTTTTGAGAAAAATGAAAGAAAAAAAGTGTTTTATTTTTAATAGTTTTTTTTATTTTCCAATGGAAAAGAAAAACAAAAGAGTTTATCTTCAAAATAGTTTGTTTTAGGTGTCACTGAAAAAGAAAATATAAAAAGAGTCTTGTTTTTAGAAATAGTGTATTTGCCAATGGAAAAGAGTCTTGTTCTCAAAAATAGTTTGTTTTATTCGCCCGAACTATGCCAGTTTGATTCTCACAGGGTGTGGGATACATAGGTAACCCCCATCGGGTCCAACTTCCCTTTTGCAAAAGTAGCCAAAAACAATAAAATTTTAATTTTGTCATGAATAAGTCAGGTGAAGCCATTCTTATCTAAAACAAGCCGAACGTCCCTAAAAGGGCGCCGGAAGGCTGTTTTTGCGAGAAGAGCCACCTTGGGTCATTTTCAACGGTTAGCGGGCACAGCCTTAAAATCTTCTTCCCGAAGTGCTGAAAGGTCGTATCTCCAAAACCGGCTGTTTGTTTTAAATTAGAAATTTGAAAAAAGATAGTGTCATTTTTCCCTTTTAAGAAATAATAAGTGATTAAATTACCTTAATAAATGTGCAGGATGAGCACGATTCAAAATGAACCTTTTTCAATCATGCATAAAATCCCTTTGGAGTTGCATTTGAGGTGGAACGATCTAGGAGGAGAAGGGCAAGATGAAGTCAAAAAATATTTGAAAGGGCTTACCGGTTTGTTGGAGATTGTGCCTCAGGGAGACATCACAAGAGCATTGGTCACATGCTGGGACCCAGCACACAACGTGTTCCATTTTTCAGACTTTGAACTCACCCCGACCTTAGAAGAAATAGCTGGATACATCGGAAAATGCTGAGGTTCCTTTAAGACACATGTACATGGTTGCCCCGAGAATCGTAGCTATGCACAGATTTTTAGACTCACCGAAGATAAGCAGGATGGTCCACAACACAGATTTGGCGAATGGCTTTTGTACTCCACACTTCATATACCACAGATATGGCCACATAGGAGAGTTCAACAACCTGGAAAACAAGATATGTAGCAAAGGAAACCGCCAAAAATGGGAGAACATAGACGTTTTGCTTTTATGGTGGCCTTTTTGGGGCTTTTGATATTCCCGAGGAAAGTTTGAAATATTGACATAAAGATAGCCGGGGTCATCAGCACTCTACTCACTCAAGCAAAAAGCACTCTTGCGCCCATGATATTAGCTGAAATCTTCCGCGCTCTTACAGCCTGCAAAGCTGGAGGAGACTTCTTTGAGGGGTGCAATCCCTTGTTGCAAATGTGGATGACCGAACACCTGTGCCGTCGTCCTCAATTCCTGAGTTATGGGTCTACAGAGAGAACCTGTATAGAGGAGTTTTATACGAGGATTAAGGGGGTCAGCCTGCCTGAAGGAGTCACGGGTTGGACATCATACTTTCGGTCCCTCACTGCCAGTCAAATAGAGTGGACGTTTGGATGGTTACCTGTCGTTGAAATCATATATATGCCAGCAGCGGGGCCGCACTTCCTCTTGATGGGTCTTAAGAGCACTTAGCCTTATGCTCCGTATTGGGTTTTAAGGCAGCTCGGGAGATGCCAAGTAGAGCCAAAAGACGACGATCTTATTATCCAAGTGGTTGAGATTGGTCCTGATGGCCAGTTTCCTGAAGCAAAGGTTCGCCAATTCTGGAGCGAATGTCAATACTTGGCGGCGAATACCTGTGTACGGGATCGATCTAAAGGAGAAGTGTCACCTGAGTATCACGCGTGGTATAGAAGGGAAGTTGCATTTGGGAGGCCGGCCAAAAGACCTCACCTCCTAGATTTTGCCAAATCATCGCAAGAACAATGGGCCTGGTTAGCTAAAGAAAATGAATACAGAGCTAAAATAGGAGAATTGAAAAGGCAAGTCTGAGACCTTCAGTTTGAAAATAGTGTGCAGGTCACAGCCAATGAGGGTGAGAAGAAGAAATTGGCCAAATAGAATGAAGCCTCACAAGCCCAAATCCAAAAAATGAAGATAGTGGCCGAAAATCCCGTTAGGAGTGCCAAGGATGCAAATCTTATAGAAAATCTAAGACAAAAAGTCAATGACTACAGTTTTGAGCTCAACAAGGAAGAAAGGGAATTAGCCGGGGTTCGAAAACAATTAGCTAAAAATGCAGAAGAATGGGCCCGCATGGTTAAGCAGTTGAAAGAAGAATACGATAATGAGTTCACGGGGTTAAAGAAAAGGGCCATTGCCAATGAGAACAAAATGATCAAATAGGTGAAAGAATTCAAGGTTGAAAGAGAGCACTGCTACACGGCGTTTGCACAATTAGAAATGGACTTGCAACAACTCCAGGAACAAAACCAGGTAGCCGAGCAGACTTTGGAGGCTAGGGCCCAACAGGTAGGGCGGTTGCTTTAAGAAAAAGGCCGAATCAGAGAGAGAATCTTAACCGTTCCTCACTACATTACTAGGAAATGCCAAGTGTGCGAGAACATGACTCGCACCACCTTTTTGCATCGGTGATGATATTTGTGAAACCGATAATGAGTGACCTAGACAGACTTCAAAGGGAACTTGCATATAGGCCCGCGGCGAGACCGAACGATGTCCCGCAGGCACCAGAAGCTTTAATGTATTCATGATTGTCATTTGAGTCTGTATTTCCTTTTCTACTGGAGTCTGTCTGTTGTTTGAGTCTGCACTTTCTTTTCGCTAAGAGTTTGTCAGTGGATTGAGTCTGTATTTTCTTTTGAAATAGAATAGTTGATGGTGGAGTCTGTTGTTCACTTTTCATTAGAGTCTGTTAGTTGTGTTAATCTATCAGTTTGAGTCCTTGTAATCGAAGTATTTGCTACCAATAAAATTGAAAATCCCAAAACATTTTGCTTTTATTTTACATTTATTTTCAAGAACTACGCTCGGTCTGATTCATGCGGGTCATGATACGTAGGTAATCTCCATAGGATTCGACCAATACCAAATAAAAAGGAAAAAGAAAGGAAAAACAGGGGAGAAATAAGAAAGGAAAAGAGAGGAAAAACAAGAGTGAAAAGAAAATCAAAAGGAGAGAAAATAAGAAACCAAAAGAAAGGATCAATGGCAAAACAAGAAGGAATGGGAGAATAAGAACAAAGAGAAAACAAAGGCAAGAGTGAAAAAGAAAAGAAAAGAAGTTACAATCGGGAATAAGGAAAGCCAGGATGACGCAAGCAGTCGAGCAAATGCATAATAGAATTCGTTAACTGCTTAGGTGCATTCATTCCCCAAACGTGTGATTATCAAATATGCTACTGCCCTAACCATTAACCAAGTTGTTATTGATATTGAGGCCAGGCAGGTGTTTAGTTGATTGGCATTCTGGCAACCCATTCCTACAACACTCGGTCAAAAGACAAACTGAACATAACAGGCCAGGAATCAGATACCAGTATTGTGGACCCATCAAAAGAGGTGGAGGTGGTAGATGTTAATGCAATGAAAGAGGATATGCGTAAGTTGAAGCAGCAAATGGCCAAAATGTATCTGGCTTGGGCTAAGGGGAAGTCGGCGCCAGTTTATCCCGCCAATCCAGCCTATATCCCACCTTTGGCTTAGTCTCAGGAGCCTCCTACTTTGAATTCATCTCCAGCCTTCCCTTTCTACCAACAGAGCTATGGCACCACCTACTACCCTCCCCAAGCTCCACCACCCAAACAAAACCCTCCTCCACCGATCACCCCTGTCTTTGTGGCACCTCCACCTTCCACACTGCAAAGATCTTCTAGTGAGCCATTGTTTCAGGCTCACGACAGCCAGTACTATCCTTCTGAGCCTACCTTTAAAGTTCCTAAGCTATATTCCTACGCCCCTCACTTTGTGCTCCCGGTGGAAACTGAAAAGCCACTTAAGAGCACAGAGCAGGAAGAGATGTTTCGAAAAGTCAAAAGCCTGGAGCAATCCTTCAGGAACATGGAAGGATTGGGTGGCCAAGTCAGTGTGGCCTATAAGGATTTGTGTCTATTCCCGGATGTTCAGTTACCAGCAGGGTTCAAAGTGCCTAAGTTCGATTTGTATGACGGGCATGATGACCCGGTAGCCCACCTGAGGGGATTCTGCAGCAAAATGAGAGGGGAGGGTGGAAAAGACGAGTTACTGATGGTATACTTCAGACAGAGTCTGAGTGGGTCTGCTTTGGAGTGGTATACATGACAGGACCACGGCAGGTGGTATACCTAGGATGACTTGGCACAAGCATTCGACTGCCATTTTTAGTACAATCTAGAAATTGTTCCAGATCGCCAGTGACTGATAAAACTCGAGAAGAAGCCAGGGGAAAGCTTCAAAGAATATGGGTTCCGCTGGAGGGAGCAGGCCACGAGGGTCGACCCTCCAATGAAAGAAAGCAAGATGGTTGATTACTTCTTGCAGGCTTTGGAGCCGACTTACTTTGGTCACTTGGTGACTGCAATTGGCAAATATTTTAATGAAGTTGTAAAGATGGGAGGAATAGTTGAGGAAGGACTTAAATCCAATAAAATCATGAGTTATTCAACGATCAAAGCCACCACCCAAGCCATCCAAAGCGGCACCGGGGGGTGTGCTCGGGAAAAAGAAAAAGGAAGAGGTTGTAACCGTTGAGTCCGGAGCTTGGTCCAGATCTAGAGGCCCTTCACCCTATTACAACCAACCCCTACCCCACCACCAAAATTACCCATACAGTCCATATATCCCTCCACAACACTATTACCCACCGCCAGATCCATATATTTCTGTCCACCATGCTTAAACTTATACCTAGCCTCCGGCTCACGTGCAATGGCGTGCATCGGCTCCCCAAAACTCATACCCAGCTCCATAAAACACCTATCCACCCCCAAGAGCCTACAGAAATCCCCCCGGAGCAGGTCACCGACCAAACCCAGCCTTCAAAAATGAGATATTACAGAAGAAAAAAACTTCCACTCCATTGGGAGAATAATATACCACTTTTTTCACAAATTGAGGCAGTTAGGTCTGTTGAATCCAATTGAGCCCAAAATGCCAAACCCCCTTCCTAGAAATTTGGACCACTCAGTAAGTTGTGAATACTATTCGGGGGGCCCCGGACGTGATACCGAGAAGTGTTGGAAACTGAAGACCGATGTGCAAGAGCTCATTGACACTCACTGGATCGAGGTTCAGGCCCCAGAGGCACCAAATATTAACCAGAATCCGTTGCTAGCTCACCATGAGGCCCACATGATTGAATTAATACACAAGGGAAGGGAGCCCAAGAAACCCTCGCAAACAGTAATGATGATCCGTGCTAGCAAAACTAGTTCAAAGGAAAAGTTAACCAGTGGGAAAGCAGTGGTCCAGTTAAAAGGGGTGGACAGTAAGCCAGCAGTGGTAGCCGAGAAGGGGTCATTGAGCAATGCCGCAGTAAAACCAGAGCCGGTCAAAGTGATGGTGCAAGGGGTATCAAACAAACTCGTGGTGGTCGTGAAGGGAGCTCGCATAGAGCCTGTTATCATAAAGCCAATAACTCAGTTGCCAGTGACCAACAGCAAAGCCATTCCTTGGAGTTATGGACAGGTGTGGTGACATATAAGGGGAAAGAAATCAAAGAAGAAGTCTGTGAGGCACAGAGTCTCACTCGTTCGGGATGGTTCTTTGCCCCCAAAGAGTTAAGAAAAGCTAGGGTCCCCAAAGACAACCAGGTATTGGTTAAGAAAGCCGTTACAGAAGAGGAAGCGGAAGAATTCTTGAAAAAGATGAAAGTATAGGATTACTCTATTGTCAAACAGTTAAGGAAGACATCGGCCCAGATACTCAGATGAGAATCGCAGGGCGCTGATGAAAATACAGAACGAGGCTCATGTCCCTGATAATATCTCGGTGAATCATTTAGAGAAGATAGCAAATAAAATCTTTGAGGTGAATAGAGTGACCTTCTCCGATGATGAGTTTCCCGTGGAGAGCACGGAACATAACAGGGCTCTTTATCTGACAGTGAAGTGTGAGGATTCTGTAGTCACCCGAGTGCTGGTTGACAATGGGTCTAGTGCAAACATCTGTCCTTTGTCCACGTTCAACAAGATGAAGGTCGACGATAAAAGAATTCATAAGAACAATATTTGTGTTCGAGGGTTCGATGGTAGGGGTAAAGACTCAGTGGGCGACATAATACTAGAGTTGACAATCGGGCCAGTAGAGTTCACTATGGAATTCCAGGTACTAGATATGACACTCTTAACCTCTTGATGGGGCGACCATGGATCCACACCGCCAAGGAGGTACCTTCTACATTGCATCAAATGGTCAAGTCCGAGTGGGACAGATAGGAGATTGTAGTGCACGGTGAAGACAATATGTGCACTTTAAGCGATGCCATTGTGCCCTTCATAGAAGTTGACGATGATAAGGGGCCATGGGTCTACCAAGTCTTTGACACAGTCTCAGTGGAAAAGGTCCCAGAGGGGAAAAACATCTCAGTTCCTAGAATAACAGCCGTAACTGTCATGGTGGCCTTGTAAATATTAAAGAATGGTTTCATAGCGGGTAAAGGTTTGGATGCTGATCTTTAAGGCATTGTGCAGCCAGTTTCTCTTCCCAAGAATCTGGATACTTTTGGATTAGGGTTCAAGCCCACAGCTACGGATGTAAGGCGGGCCCGCAAAATGAAAAAGAGGGCATGGGTCCTTCCCAAGCCATTCCCACGTCTGTCCAGATTATTCGTCAGGCCGGGTATCAGAAAGCAACTGTTCTCAAAAGTTTCTGGTTCATTGATTGGTGCTGATGGAGACTTGGATAAAGGGTTTGAAAGGTTGTTCACTGAAGTTAACATAGTTGAGGCCGAAAAAGGGTCAAGCAAGGCAAATGTGCAGTTCCTCGGACCTCGTGCAAAAGTCAAAAATTGGGAAACTACTCCTCTTCCTACTCGGAGGGAGTCTTGGTAGTGGGTTTTGATTTCTTTTGTCGTCTGGATTATTCCAGGGTTTGTAATTCAGATATTATGTTCCGTCCAATCGGATGTATTAAAGCCTTGTTATCTTTATATTCAATGAAATGCAATTGTCTTTCGTTCTTCATTCCTAATTTTGTTTTTGTTTTCTTTTCTTCTCTGTACAGTTTTTTTATGCTGATATCAATGACATGACATACATGAGAAATCTTCGGCCCATTTTTAAAAGCCCATCTAACTCGGAAATAATAATACAAGAAATTAAGCGTGATGATGAGTTGGAATATGATGATGACGAGGCCTATGAAGAAATTAGTAAGGAATTAAGCTATTTTGAGGAAAAATCCAAACCTAACCTAAATGACACGGAAGCAGTTAATCTAGGGGACAAAGATAATGTCCGTAAAACTAAAATAAGTGTCCATTTGGAACCACAGCTCAAAGAAGAGATAATTAAAGCACTGCTTGAGTACAAAGATATTTTTGCATGGTCATATGATGATATGCCGGGTCTAAGCACTGACTTAGTGGTTCACAAATTGCCCACTGACCCAGCACTCTCTACTGTCAAGCAGAAGTTAAGAAAGTTCAAAATGGATATAAGTGTAAATATCAAAGAAGAGATCACCAAGCAGTTCAATACGAAAGTCATTCGGGTCATGCGGTATCCCACCTGGTTAGCCAATGTTGTGCTTGTACCAAAAAAGGATGGCAAGACTAGGGTGTGTCTTGATTATTGGGATCTTAACAAGGCAAGTCCAAAAGACAATTTTCCATTGCCGAACATCCACATATTAATTGATAATTGTGTCAAACATGAGATTGGTTCTTTTGTGGATTGTTACGCGGGTTATCATCAGATCTTAATGGATGAGGAAGATGCAGAAAAGACGGAATTTATCACGCCGTGGGGAATATACTGTTATCGGGTCATGCTGTTTGGTTTGAAAAATACTGGGGCAACCTATATGAGGGCAATGACAATAATATTCCACGATATGATACACAAGGAAATTGAGGTGTACGTGGATGATGTGATCGTGAAGTCTAGAAAGCAGTCTGACCATGTCAGGGATCTGAGGAAGTTCTTCCAAAGGCTTCGCAGGTACAATCTCAAGCTCAATCCTGCAAAGTGCGCTTTCGGGGTGCTGTCTGGAAAGTTGTTGGGATTTATAGTCAGCCGCCAGGGTATTGAACTAGACCCGTTAAAAATCAAGGCTATCCAGGAATTTCCACCTCCGAGGAACAAGACCGAGGTGATGAGTTTGCTAGGGAGTTTGAACTATATCAGCAGGTTCATTGCACAGGCCTTGGCGGATCATCTGGCCGAGAATCTAGTTGATGAGGATTATGAACCTTTGAAGACTTATTTCCCTGATGAAGAGGTGATGCACATTGATGAGTTGGAACAAGTTGAGAAATTGGTATGGAAACTTTTCTTTGATGCGGCCGCCAACATGAAAGGCGTAGGGATAGGAGCGGTACTTATTTCTAAAACAGGGCAGCACTACCCTGTTACGGCTCAGCTTAGTTTCTATTGTACTAATAACATGGAACAATATGAGGCATGTATCCTGGGTCTGAGGTTAGCTGTAGATATGGGTGTCCAGGAAGTCTTGGTCATGGGTGACTCGGACCTACTGGTACACCATATTCAAGGAGAATGGGAAACACGGGACTTGAAGCTTATACCGTACCGACAATGTTTGCATGATCTTTGTCAACAGTTTCAATCAATAGAGTTCAGGTACATTCCAAGGATTCATAATGAGGTTGCCGATGCGTTGGCTACTTTGGCGTCAATGTTGCATCATCCGGATAAGGCTTATGCGGACCCTTTGCAGATTCAGGTCCATGACCAACATGCTTACTGTAATGTGATGGAAGAGGAACTTGACGGCGAGCCTTGGTTTCATGACATCAAAGAATATATCAGGATGGGGGTGTATCCGGTACAGGCCACAGGTGACCAGAAAAAAATAATTCGACGGTTGACGAGCGGGTTTTTCTTTAGTGGAGGGGTGTTGTACAAAAGAACTCCAGATCTCGGACTGTTAAGATGCATTGATGCGAGGCAGGCCACGGCTATCATGACTGAGGTACATTTCGGAGTTTGAGGACCGCATATGAGTAGGTACGTTCTGGCAAAGAAGATTCTTCGAGCGGGGTATTAATGGCTTATTATGGAGCGGGATTGCATCAGTTACAACAAATGTCATCAGTGCCAAGTGCATGGAGACTTGATTCATTCTCTACCATCAGAATTATACACGATATCCGCACTGTGGCCTTTTGTTGCATGGAGCATGGATGTCATTGGGCCAATTGAGCCAGCAGCGTCAAATGGGCACAGGTTCATTTTGGTGGCTGTAGATTATTTTACCAAGTATGTAGAGGCTCAAATGTTCAAGTCCGTAACCAAGAAAGCTGTGGTGGATTTTGTGTATTCAAACATTATCTGTCGGTTTGGGATACCAAAGGTGATCATTACGAACAATGGAGCTAATCTCAATAGTCATTTGATGAAAGTTACATGTGAGCAGTTCAAGATTACCCATCGAAATTCTACCCCATACCTCCCTAAGGCAAATGGTGCGGTTGAAGCGGCCAACAAGAATATAAAGAAAAAACTTAGGAAAATGGTAGAGGGTTCTAGACAATGGCATGAAAAGCTTCCTTTTGCATTGTTGGGGTAATGCACCACTATTCAAACTTCAGTAGGGGCGACTCCTTATTCATTGGTGTATGGTACCGAGACAGTGATACCCGAGAAAGCGAAAATCCCATCCCTTCGAATTATCGCAGAGGCTGAGATCGATGATGATGAATCGGTAAAAACCCGCCTGGAACAGTTGAGTTTGATCGATGAGAAAAGATTGGCATCAGTGTGTCATGGCCAATTGTACCAACAAAGAATGGCAAGAGCATACAACAAGAAAGTGCGTCCGAGGAAGTTTGAAGTGGGACAATTAGTGCTGAGACATATCTTGCCTCATCAGGTTGAAGCAAAAGGAAAGTTCGCCCCAAACTGGCAGGGGCCATTTGTTGTAACCAGAGTATTGTCTAATGGTGCACTATATTTAACAAATGTGGAAGGAAAATGTGTAAAAATGGATATCAATTTCGATGCAGTCAAGAGATACTATGTATGATTTATTTGTTTGATTGTACTTGTTTGTATTTGGCATATTTTGAAGATTGAAATGACGAATGCGTGTTGTTCTGCTATCTAAACACTTTACTTCTTTGTTACCCCTTTGAGCCTTGTTTATTTTCTTTCATACCCCTCTTTCGGAATCAATGACACAATTCAGAAACGCAAGTGCGGAGAATAAGTAAGTGAAAAGAAAAGAAGGAAGAGAAAGAAAAGAAAAGAAGAAGAAAAATGAAAAAGAAGGGGGAAAAAAGGAAAGAAAAATGAAAAAGAAAAAAGTGGAAAAGAAGAACAGAAAACAAAGAGAAAGAGAAGAGTAAGAAAATTCATAACAACAAAGTAATTTCTATGACATGAACTACGTTCGACTTGATTCCGAAAGGATACGTAGGTAGCCTCTCTCTGAGGTTCAGTCACACCAAAATAAAAATCCAAAAGTCCCAAAGCAAGAAACTGGGGCAGAAGTTGTGGTTGTTGTGAGAGATTTGATTCCGAAAGTTGTAATTTTAACCCATTTTGAATTGTTTTTGAGCCTTTTATACCCTTCTTTTCTAACCCATCCAAAAGCTGACATTACGGTCCAAAGAATGACCTTCCGATCAGTCTTCGAGAATTGCCAAGTCAAGCAGGTAAAGGTAATTCATGACAGGGGCAACACTCTGGTTCAAGCAGGAAAGATAAAAAAATGAGAAAGTCTTATTGGTGAAAACCCTCACGGGCACCGTAAGGCGATGTGAGCTGAGATAAATAAAAATGAGAGAGTCTTATTGATGAAAACCTTCACATGCACCGTAAGGCGATGGATGCGGAGAGAAATAAAAATGAGAGAGTCTTATTGGTGAAAACCTTCACGAGCACCTTGAGGCAAAAGTGAGTTAAGAAGTGAATAATGAGAAAGGTCTGTTGACGGAAAACTGTTTCGAGGCACCGCAGGATGAACAAAGTCAAGGCTTGGGTAACGTAATCAGGGTATGGAAATTCTGGGGCAACAAAGTATGGCAACTGAAAGTCGGTTGCTTGGAAAGACTAGGCTGATTAGTCCGAAATGCATGTCATGATCATCGTTATCAGCTGTTCCGGTCAGATAAGTTTCTTTTTCCTTCCCTTTTTATCAATCATCCAATTTTGGATTCTTCGTATCCTTAACTCGTAAAATCATTGCATTTCATTTTCTTCTGGGGTTTATCTGTCTAAAGATGTTTCAAGGTTAGTCTTATTCAAAGCAAGTGAAAAGAGATTTCAAAGCTCACTACCAACTTCCAAAATTGTAAAACGCAACGTGGTCAGAGCATGTCAAAAACAACATGATGTAAGGTGGAATACAGGGAATTACCGGAAGTTTCATCGGTGGAATGATTGGGTAATGTCGTGGGAAATACAAAGGTTTAGATAAAGGGGTCAGAGGTGCGAAACAACAGCATGGGTATAGAACACTTGGGTTGTCAAGGGTCAGGGGGTTGGAAAGTCAGTCAGAAAGTCAAGTGGTTCAGGGCCAGTTTGCGGAAGCCGATCAAAACAAAACAACGCAATGGAAGGATTTTCAGCAAGAATGCCATCAACAAACCACCATTTTAAACTGACAAATTTTCTTTGAGTGAAACAGGGGCAGAAAATTCGTTTGTTTTGGATAAACCCTCCGTAGAGGAAAGAGAAAGCAACAAAACAGGTTTGACCATAAACTCTTAGGAAATTCCGGGAAAATGTGATTTAGTTAAAATTCAAAACAATCATGAGTAGCATAATTTGGCATAAATGTATCTCCAAAATATAAATGGGTTTCAAAGTTTGCATGTTTAAGATAAGATTCAATTGGGAGTTGTCAGGATCTTCCTGGATAATAGGATGTAGCTCAAAAACCCTTGTAGATGACATGATGTAGTGAGAGTAATACCTTTGGAGGATATAACTTAGGTTCGTAATTGTTAGGAGTTGTCAGGACCTCCCTGGAGAATAGGACTTAGCTTTCAAATTCTTAATAATAGATGGTAGAATGATTCAGTTAACCCTCACCCATGTATCCAGCTTCCAAACTAGGGTAGAAAAGTTTCTTTGTTTTGTCTATGATGTTGAAGTCAGGAGCCCGCCTGGATAACAGAGGCATACAATTCAAGTTTGAGCAGTCAAGATCCCACTTGGAGAACAGAGGTGTTACAATTCAAGTTTTAGTTTTTAAATTCTTATTAATGACTGGTAATATTTTCCCAGCTATCAAACTGGGACAAAAAAGTTTCCTTGTTTTTGTCTATTTTGTTGAAGTCAGGAGCCCGCCTGGAGAACAGAGGCATGTATCTTCAAGTTTTGAAGTCGGGAGCCCGCCCGTATAACAGAGGCATATATTTCAAATTTTTGAAGTCGGGAGCCCGCCTGTATAACAGAGGCACATATTTTCAAGTTTTGAAGTCGGGAGCCCTCCCGTAGAATAGAGGCATATATTTTCAAGTTTTGAAGTCGGGAGCCCGCCCATATAACAGAGGCATACCTTTTCTAGTTTTGAAGTCGGGAGCCCGCCCGTATAACAGAGGCATGTATTTTCAAGTTTTGAAGTCGGGAGCCCGCCCATATAACAGAGGCATACATTTTAAATTTTTGAAGTCGGGAGCCCGCCCGTATAACAGAGGCATGTATTTTCAAGTTTTGAAGTCGGGAGCCCTCCCGTATAATAGAGGCATATATTTTCAAGTTTTGAAGTCGGGAGCCCGCCCGTATAACAGAGGCATACATTCTCAAGTGTTGAAGTCTGGAGCCCGCCCGTATAATAGAGGCATGTATTTTCAAGTTTTGAAGTCGGGAGCCCGCCCGTATAACAGAGGCATGTATTTTCAAGTTTTGAAGTCGGGAGCCCGCCCGTATAACAAAGGCATATATTTTCAAGTTTTGAACTCGGGAGCCCGCCCGTATATTCAAGTTCAGCAGTCTGAAGGAAAGGCAAAATATTTCAGTTTACAATTCGAAGCGACAACAGTGAATTTCACCGTGAGAACACAAGACAACAAGGCAACAAGTAATGCAGGGGCAAGGTTGAAGATATAGATAGGATTTTTGTAATTCGTAGATCATAGCTTAGGCTAGCTTCTTTTTATCTTTGACATAGTGTAATAAGGGAGATCAGCAAGCAGTAGCAGTTGCAGCAGCAACAGTGAAATCACAGCTTTTATGGTAATCCCAGCTACCAGACTTTTCTGAACTACACTGACCTGATTTCTTTTTAGCCAAGGATATGTAGGCAACTTCCAAAGCAGGGTGAGGTCAAATCTTTCAAAAATGCTTCCCACAGAATGTTCAAATGGGCAAAAATCGCTCGTTTCCGCTCACTTATCTTTACTCGAAAACTCTTCGTATTTCCGAGCAAAGAGGGGCAGCTGTGAGCACGTGATTTTTGTCCTATATGAATTATTCCCAGAAATTCAAAAAAAAATAATTTCTTTCATTATTTTTGCAATTTGGTGGATTTTTGTGACATTTTAGGTTAATTGTTTGCACTTTGTTTGTGCATTTTAATTAATGAAAATACAAAAAATATACTTGGCATTTGCATTTAGGGTTTAATTTCACATTTTAGATATAGTTAGTAATTAAGTTACTTTACAAAGAAGAAAATAACAAAAATAGTTCATTTTGTATTTTTAACTATTAATTTTTGAATTTGTCATGAGTTTCCTTTAAATTAGGACTTAATCAATTTTGAGGAAATAATTAGTTTAATTTTGGGAATAAATCAGGTCTTTATTTTAATTTTGCATTTTACAAAATCTGAAAAAATATATAATAAAAAAGAAAAAAGAGAAAATTGAAAAGGGAGGAGTTTAAAGAGATTTTAATAGGTTATACAAATTTGGGCCGATTTTTAATAACACCAGCCCAAAAACAAAATCCCTCCCAAAAACCAGTACAAAACTGGCCCAAATCCAAAAGTCCACCCGGTCCAGTTCCTTGTCCCAAAACGACGTCGTTTAGGCCCTTTTAATCCTGACCGTCTAGGTTGTTTGATCTAACGGTCAGGAACTGATTAATTTTGATATATGAATGTCCAAACACGTGACCCCCCACCCCCTTCGTCTCTCATCGATCTCACACCTCACAAACCCTAGAGCCACCGCCCTGGTACACTCCATCAAGCCCGCCGACGGCGACGACTAAAACCACTCCAATGACACCCAAAAACACACCACAACACCTCTTGCTCCTCCTATTCCCAATCTGGGCTCAGTTTTCTTCAACTCTCTTCCAAGCTCCTTGAATCTTCAAAACATTAGTCGCCGCCTCCGCCTCCGCCGCCCACGGCGTGTCCACCACCCAAACCCGTCCAAATTTACACCCTGTGCTCCCCGTTGTCTCCCCATGCCAAATCCAACCTTATTTTCCTTCAAATCCTAACCAACCCCTTCGAATACTAAATTGAAAACGTGGACCAAAAACCTTAATTCCTCCAAACAGCCCCAAAATCACACCCCAAGCTCTCCTCGACCTCCTCATTCTGATTTCAAGCCGGAATCCTTCGAATCCAAGTGGAATCCAACGAATTTTAAATCTAAGGTCTTAAGAACTTCAACCCGTTTGGGTTTTCAAGTGTTCGAGAGGTCTTCAATTAATGTTATTTGTTTATTTCTGTCAAAATAAACATATAACATTAGTTGAGAACCAATTTCGAGAAGTCAGTCAAGTTGAATGCTCAAAACCAGTGAGTTTCTTAATTTTTCTTGTTGTTTTATTTGAATTATTTTCTCTTCCATGACTGCTTTGCTTTATTAATTGATTTGGATTCTATTTTTATCCGTTTGGGGTCAGTAATCGAGTTTGTTCTTCTCTGTTCTTATTTGTTCGTTGCTAACATGAATTTGTTCTTAATTTTGTCATTAGTATAGGCATTAGTTCTTGTTCAGTGTTCTAGGTTTAGTTTAAATTTTTGATTGACCGTTTTAAGTTAGTAAGGTTTCTCCTTGATTAGATTAATTTTTCTTCATGTTGATTGATGTTGTTTGTTTTAGTCCTTTATTTTGGTTTAATTTTGTTCTGTTTTGATTTTCTGTTGGGTAGTTCATGATTGTTGCTGATAATTTTGTTTGAATTGCTTGGATTAACAGTTTAGTTAGGTTTAAGCTCCATGTTTAGTTGGGGTGAGAAATCAGTTCAATTTTAAGTTTTGTTTGGATATAGCTGGTTAGTCTAACCTTTGATTGACTAAACTTGGTTAGTTTGAACTAAGGTTAACTAGTTTGAGGGTTAATTCTGTTTGGTTTGGTAAATTTTAGATTGAATGAAGGGTAGTATAGGCATTCCTAAATAAAGAATAATATTGTAGATAAAGCTAGAACAACCTAGACTCTTCTAGAAGAGGGTTGCAGTTATAATTTCAAAAATCTGTTGCAGTAACTTGAGTAACAAGTCAGCAAATAAGGGACTAAGTGAATAAAACTGAAAAATAAAAGGACTAAAAAAATATCTGAGGGATGCCCTTAGTCTTGCCTATATAAAGCAGTCCCTAATGCCTTAATTAAAAAGTTGGAACATCTAAAAAATTCCCCCCAAATTTCCACAAGTTTTCACAAGCTGAAAATTTGAATTTCAAATCCAAAATTCCTTTAGATCATAGTTCTTTCAAAAAATACAAAAAAAAAGTAACAAAAAACCTACAAAAATACTGTTTCATTGAAACTTTTTGAGATCACGTTTGAATTCCACCTGTACATCAAATTTTCAGTTCATAGAAGGTCAAAAATTATTTGAGTACTGTTCAGATCTTGTTGGTACAAGTGAAAAGGGTCCTGGGCTGATTTCTAGTGTGTTTTGGTCCAGCCGGATTTGTTTTTCAACTGTTTATTGGTGTTAATTTTCTTTAACTCATTTCTGGGTTCAATTTCACACTGGTTTGGGTTTGTTCAAGTCCGTTTGGTTGATTGTTGGTGTTGTTCTTCCATAATTCAATTCTGGACTGGTTGTGATATTGTCTGCTGGGCTGTGAAATTTATTTTGAGTTGTTGTTTGTCATCTGCTGCTGCTGACTCCTATTTCTTCTTTGTGATCTAATACCCAGGTACATGTCCTGAAATTTGCTACCATATATATCTCCAACTGAAAATGAAATGAAGTTTAAGCATAATTCTGTTGTAGTTTTCGTTTGTTTCAAAGCTTTTATTGTAGTTTATTGCAATAACTGGACATTGGATTGGTATTTGCATTAGTTATTAATTTTGTTTCATCAGATCAATTCTCGTATAGATTGATTCCTTGCAATTAATAAATAACTTTGCTAGCTTTTACATTCCGCATCAGGATAGCTATAAGCTTCAGTACTGTTGGAAACCTTAATTTAATTTATGAATTCACAGTCCATCAAAACTCAAAACTTTAGAGCTTGGATTCAATTAATGAATTTATAGTTCGTCAAAACTCTAAGGGAGAGTCTCATGTTTTATCTGTTATTAATGGATTTCAATGTGAATTTCGAGTGTTACACAATATATGTTCAACAACTTTTATTTAGATAACTAGTGCATAACAGTTTTGATCAAAGATATATGTTGAACACAATAAATTGACTCAGTTAGTTGGTATAAATCATAGATCATAGCTGGAAATTGCTAATCAGTCTTCTGCTCAATATAGACTGCGTGTTTGGCTGTGAATATATCATTGGGCTTGGCTCTAATAGAAGCCCATTTACATTGCCCAACTGCGTCCAAGGCTGGATTGCACCCAATCCATAGCTGGACGTTGGATATACTGATTTGGGCCCAAACGTGTGGCCCACAAGTCTGACTATATTTATTTGTAGTTAAGACTTTCAAGTCATTTTGCGGCATCTGACATTGTAGAAACCTGAAATACAATTGTGGGCTTCCCAAGCTAAGTAGAGCAATTGAACTAAAGGGCCCCGTTTTGTTGAAGTGTGGATTTGAACCCGAGGCCCGATTTTTCTTGAATACTTTCTAAGGATAATAATTGACAATGCTAATTAGCTAAGGCCCTTTTAGAGACAGTACTTAATAAAAAATCATTATTCTTTTATGTTGGACTTAAAATAAAAACGAGCTGTGCCGCGCCAAGCAAAATTCATATATTGCGTGGCCCTCTTTAATTACTTCTCTAAAAAATAGAAATCGGGTATGCCATCTAGCAAATTTCATGGCTTCCCACAAAGTTAATGATACGCTAGTTGCTTTAGGTCCAGCATTTAATAATATTACCTTCTTAAATTCGGGTGCACATTTATGTGACCCAAATCCAAATCCCAACGAAGTTGAAATGCGTCAAAAACCACGGGTGCATTTATGAGACATGGTTCGAGACGCGTTTTAACGACGTTTCAATTCTTCTTTAAAAATAATAATAAAAGCGGTTCACAGTTAAAAAGCACATAGGTTAAAACATGTTTTAAAATCAGATAACTAAGCCAGATATAACAGTTGAGCGATCGTGCTAGAACCACGGAACCCGAGAATGCCTAACACCTTTTTTCGGGTTAACAGAATTCCTTACTCGGATTTTCGGTTCGCGGACTGTTAAATAGAGTCATATTTTCCTCGATTTGGGATTCAACCAGTAACTTGAGACACCATAAATCTCCCAAGTGGCGACTCTGAATCTTAATAAACAAATCCCGTTTCGATTGTCCTTTAATTGAAAAAACTTCTTTATACCCTTAGGGGTGTAGTGAAAAAGGAGGTGTGACAGCATCAACATTGCACCAAGACCAATACGAGATGCATCACAATATACAGTATAAGGCCCTGAACCTGTGGGAAAAACCAACACCGGTGCCGTATTCAGAGCTGTCTTGAGCTTTTGAAAACTCGCCTCACACTCATCCGACCATCTGAACTGGTCACCCTTCTGGGTCAACCTGGTCATCAGGGCTGCAATAGATGAAAACCCCTCTACGAACCAATGATAAAAGCCTGCCAATCCCACGAAGCTCTGAATCTCTATAGTTGATGCTGTCTAGGCCAGTCCTTGACTACTCGATCTTCTTCGGATCAACCCGAATACCCTCTGTTGATACAACATGACCCAGAAATACAACTAAACTCAACCAGAACTCACACTTCGAGAACTTAGCATATAATTGATTGTCCTTCACAGTCTGAAGAACCACTCTAAGGTGTTGCTCGTGCTCCTCCTGAATGCGGGAATATATCAATATATCATCAATGAAGACTATCACGAACGAATCCAAATGAGGCCTGAACACCTTGTTCATCAAATTCATAAAAGTTGCTGGGGCATTTATCAGTTCGAATGACATCACCAAGAACTCATAATGCTTTTACCGAGTACAGAAAGCTGTTTTAGGGACATCGGATGCCCTAATCCTCATTTGATGGTAGCCAGATCTCAAGTCAATCTTTGAAAATATCTTGGCACCCTGAAGCTCATCAAACAAATAATCAATCCTCGACAACGGATACTTATTCTTGAATGTAACCTTATTCAATTGTTGGTAATCAATACACATTCTCATTGACCCATCCTTCTTCTTAACAAACAACACCGGCGCACCCCAAGGCGAAACACTGGGTCTAGTGAAACCCTTCTCAAGCAAGTCTTGCAACTGCTCCTTCAACTCTTTCAATTCAGGCAGGGCCATACGATACGGCAGGATAGAAATGGGCTGAGTGCTCGGAGTCAAATCAATGCAAAAGTCAATATCCCTATCGGGTGGCATACTCGGCAGGTCTGAAGGAAATACCTCAGGAAACTCCCGAACAACGGGCATAGAATCAATAGAAGGGACCTCAGCACTAGAATCGCGAACATAAGCCAAATAGGCCAAACACCCCTTCTCGACCATACATCGAGCCTTCATATAAGAGATAACACTATGGGTAGAATGACCACGAGGCCTTCTCCACTCTAAACGAGGCAAACCCGGTAAGGCTAGGGTCACAGTCTTGGCATAGCATTCCAAGATAGCGTGGTAAGGTGATAATCATTCCATCCCCAATATAACATCGAAATCAACCATGTCCAGAAGCAACAAATCTATACGAGTCTCAAGCTCTCCAATCACGACAATATGAGAATGATGGACTCGATATACCACAATAGAATCACCCACCGGTATAGACACGTATACAGGGACACTCAAGCAATCACTAGGCATGACCAAATACGGCGCAAAATAAGATGACACATAGGAGTAGGGAGACCCTAGATCAAATAAAATTGAATCATCTCTGCCACAAACCAGAAAGGTACCTGTAATAACTACATCAGAAGCCTCAGCCTCAGCCCTAGCTAGAAGAGCATAACACCGGAGCTAGGCCCCGCCACCCTGGACTACATCTCTGGGACGACCTGCAGTTGGCTGGCCTCTATCTCTAGCGGTCTGAGCTCCACCTCTACCTCCACCTCTAGCACCTCTACCCCCACCTCTAGTTGGCTGGGCGGCCTGTTGAACACCTGGTGCCTGAACCATAGCACGGGAACTCTGCTGCTGTGACTGAGTACCCACCAATCTCGGATAAACCCTCCTAATATGACCATACTGACCACACTCATAACATCCACCCGAGTGTTGCGGCTGAGGAAACTGAGACTGACCCTGGCGGCCTGAATGAACACCCCTAAAACTCTGGATTGGCAGTGCACTGATATGAGCTGGTGGCGCGCTGTAAGGCTGTTGATCGGAGTACTGCAAGTGAGAACCACGGCCACCTGAAGCACCGTGAGAAACCTGAAGTGCTGACTGAAAAGGCCTAGGAGGATGGCCTATACCATACGAATCCCTTCCTCTAGATGAGGCACCACTGAATCTGCCTAAATGACGGGGTCTCTTGTCTGCCCGTGACCACCGCCTGTGATTGAACCATCTCAACTCTCCGGGCCACATTGGCCACCTCCTAGAAGGATATCTCACTCCCAGTCTCTCTAGGCATATGGAGATGAATCGGCTGAATGAGTCCATCAATAAAACGCCTCACTCTCTCTCTCTCTCTCTATCTCTCTCTCTCTCTATCTCTCTCTCTCTCTCTCTCTCTCTCTCTCTCTCTCTCTCTCTCTCTCTCTCAGTGGGAAGTATGATAAGAGCATGGCAAGCCAAATCGATGAATTTGGTCTCGTACTGGGTAACAGTCATGGAACACTACTAGAGGCGCTCAAACTGCCTCCTATAGGCCTCTCGCTATGTGATGGGGAGAAACTTCTCCAAAAATAGCTGCGTGAAGTGCTTACACGTCAAGGCTGGCGATCCAACTAGTCTGGCCAAGCAATAATCTCTCCACCAAGTTTTGGCGGATCCAGACAAGCAAAATATGGAAAAATCGATTCCATTGGTCTCAACTATCCACATATTCCTAAGAACCTCGTACAACTGTCTAGATAATCCTGGGGATCCTCAGTAGATGCACCGCTGAAAATAGTAGTGAAGAGCTTAGTAAACCTGTCCAATCTCCACAAAGCATCGGCAGACATAGCTGCACCATCGCCGGTCTGAGCTACCACACCCGGCTGAATTGTTCCAACTAGCTGAGCCGCTAAAGTCTGAAACTGGGGAGCTACCTACTTCGGAGTGCGAGTAGCAGGAGTCTAGGCTCCTCCTCCAGCCTGAGAGACGGCTAGTGCTATAGGAAGTAAACCTGCCTAGGTGACACTCTCCATAAGGCCCACTAGATGGACTAGAGCACCTAAAGAACTGGAGTAGCAATAAACCCCTTTGGGACCTGAGCAGGGTTCACCGAATTTGCTGGAGCCAGAACCTCATCATCAAAGTCAACCTGAGGCTCTGCTACAGGTTCTGCTGCCATGGGCTGAGCTCTGCCCCTGCCTCAGCCTCACCCTTTGCCCCTCGTGGGAGCTGCTGCTGGGGGCTCGGGCTGCTGATCGGTAGATAAGGAAGTGCGTGTTCTCGTCATCTATGAAAGAACATAGTAGAAATTCAATTAGCATTGAGAAACACAGACGTCTCCATACCGATCCGTACGATCTCTCTTGGGGGATAAATACAGACGTCTCCGTACCGATCCCTCAAACTCTACTAAGCTTGTCCGTGAATTGTGAGATCTAGGTAACCTGGTGCTCAGATACCAACTTCTCACGACCCGGATCTTTGTACCCTCGGGGGTCGTGATGGCGCCTACTCGTAGAAGCTAGGCAAGTTAATCCTTTTTAACAACCTAAATTAATAGGTGATCAACATTAAAATAATAGTGGAAGATGAAATCAAGTGGAAGACTTAGTCAAATTAAATACCAAAATTAGTACAAGAATGCCAATATATGCCTCTATCGAGAAACCGGTGTCACAACATCCATGGACTGTCTATGAGTGCTACATACAATATTTGAAAAAGGAAACACAGTCTGTCTTGGAAATAAGTGAAAACAGAATAAATAAATAAATAAATAAATAGAGCCCGTTTGGATTGACTTAAAAAAAGTGGCTTTTAAGTTAAGTGCTGGAACTTATCTTATAAATAAGCAGTTACGTGTTTGGATAAAAGTGCTGAAACTTAAAAAAAAAATTTGAAGTGTTTGGTAAACAAATTTTTTTTCTTATTAAAATGACTGAACTATCCTCTATGTTTCTAAAATTCATAGCTACCCCGCTGCAACTTAATCACAAAAAAAGTTAATTTCTTGATTAAAGATCAAATCTTTGAACCAATTCAGCAAATACTTATAAATGTTTTACCAAGAAAAACAGTTCGAGAACCCCAAAAAAATGCTTTCTTGAATCAAATTTTTTTTGGGGTTTTAAACATTCTAGAGTCAATTTCTTAGAGTTTGATGTTTTTCAGCAAATTAAGGTTTTGGGTATGACCAAAACACAAAGAGTTGGTTGCAAGATCCAAGAAAAAATTTTGTGGAAAGAAAGGAAAGGAAAACGAAAGGGAAGCAAAAAAATTTGCTGAAAGGAAAGGAACGCACGAAGAAGAAAGCATAGGCTGCTAATGGAGAAAAGAAAAAAAAATAGTGTAGGTTAGTAGGTTTGTACTCAGGGGTAATTTCGAGAATAAGTAATATTATAAGGGATAAGAAAGTAATAACCTTGGGTCAAACCAAAATGGCTTTTAAGCCAATTTTAAAAAAGTTGAATTTACCCAACTTGTTAGTTTTGACATTTTTTAAGCAGATTTTAACTTTTTTTAAGCCCTTTTTTAGTTGCCAAACACTTTCCGAAGTTAAAAAGTGCTTAAAAGCTGGTCTCCAAACGGGCTCATAGATAGAAGAGAACGCTAGGCCTGCGGACGTCTGCAGGACTACCTCGGGCTCTCTGGCTGGACTTAAGGCTGGCTCCCCAAGTGCTTCTACCAGATTGCTGCTCTGGTATCTGCACATAGTGCAGAGTGTAGCATCAGCACAACCGACCCCGTGTGCTGGTAAGTCTCTAGCCTAACCCCGGCGAGGTAGTGACGAGGCTAGAACTAGACTCTAGATAAACCTGTGTGGTTATATAATATACAACGAAAAAAAATAGGAATAAACAGTTTAAATGGGAGGGGGTACATGCTACGAGGAAAAATGTCAAATCCAGCAGGAACTAAAGAGAAATATGATAGAACAATTCAGAATCTACAAAAAAAAAAATATAACAATACTATTGCGGCATGCAACCCGATCCCTTATCATTTAATACTGTTGCGACATGCAACCTGATCCAATATAACATTTGTTGTGGCGTGCAACCCGATCCATATATAGTATTGTTGCGGCGTACAACCCAATCCATATTTTTATATACCTTCAGAAACAACCATACCAAGTGTCCCGGCAAGGGATCAATAATAAACTATACTATCCAGGCAAGGGATTTAACAGTAAAAGTATATACGTCCCGGCAAGGAAGATTCAGCAATAACCAATCTTAACTAAACTTCTGCTCATCTCAACTAACACCAATACCCAATCATAGGTACTTACCATAAAAACAAACTCAATCCTTACTCAATATCGAGAATCATCAATTAAAGCATCCGTAGTATCATTTAAGAACATAATAAATTACAATTTAAGATTCACGGTCATGATCGACACCAATGTATAGATACTCGTCACCATGCCTATACGTCGTACTCAGCAAGAAACATATAGCAAATAACACACAACTCCTAATCCCTCAAGCTAAGGTTAGACCGAACACTTACCTCGAACTTCCACGGCCCACTCAAGCCTCAAACACCGCTTTCCCTTTCGAATTCGGCTCCAAATCAATGTATCTATACATAATCGACTTAATAACATCAATAAATTCTAAACAATCCAATTTCAATACTTAATTATAATTTTCTAATCATTCTTCTCAAAAAGTCAAAAATCAACCCCGGGAATGCTTGGTCAAAATACGAGGTTCGGACCAAAATTCGATCACCCATTTACCCACGAGCCCGAATATATAATTAGTTCTAAAATTCGACCCCTAAACGAGGTCTAAATCACAATTAATCAAAAAGCCCTAACTCTACCCAAATCCTTAATTTTCTACCCTTAAGAATATAATTTAAGCCTAGAAATCTAATGGGTGTTAATGAAAATTGAAGAAAATGAGTCTAAGATTACATACCTATGAATTGGTAGGAAAATTCCCTTTCAAAAATCGCCCAATTTGGAGTTAAGATTAAGAAGTTATGAGTTTTGGTGAAAATCCCGCAATGGCTACTGTTCTGGTCTTTTAAAATAACTGGGCGAAATTACTCATCATCTTCGCAACAGGTCCATCACGTTCGCGATGGGATAGGCCTTCGCGTTCGTGGAAGACGGCTCGCGTTCGTGGAGAAGTAACCCCTCGAGCCTTCGCATTCGCGTCCATGTGGTCGCGTTCGCGTAGATTTAATTCCCCTCCCCTGCCCAGGCTCAATTAGCCTTTGCGTTCGCGTGGCCAGGACCGCGTTCGCGAAGTGAAGACCCCCCCAACGCCTCGCATTCGCAACCTGGGTTACGCGTTCGCGTAGAAGGAATTTCCTTCAGCATAATTAACGCATCGCGTTCGCGAGGGTCCTCCCGCGAACGCATCACAATACCAACAACTGAAAACCTACAACTTTTTAAGAGTTTAAAACCTTCTGAAACACATCCGAAACTCATCCGAGCCCTCGGGCTCCTAATCAAACATACGTACTAACTCAAAAATACCATATGAACTTATCTGTGCGATCAAATCACCAAATTAATATCATTAACATCGAATTTAACCTCAAGATCAATGAATTATTTCAAACTTCTTAAAACATCAAAATTTTCATTTAAAGTCCGATTCACGTCAAATGACATCCGTTTCTCACCAAATTTCACAGAATCATCTTAAATCATATATAAGACATGTACTGGGTGCCGGAACCAAAATACGGGCCCGATACCAGCATGTTCTAATCAAAATTCATTTCCAAATCCTTTAAACAGTTTCAGAAAATAATTTTCTTTAAAAATTCATTTCTTGGGCTTGGGACCCCGGAATTCGATTCCAGACATACGCCCGAGTCCCATATTATTCTACGGATTCTCGGGACCGTCACATCATGGATCCGGGTCCGTTACCCAAAACGTTGACTGAAGTCAAATTAATTTATTTTATAATCAAAATTTATTATTTTTCATAGATTTTCTCATTTAAACTTTTCGACTACGCGCCCGAACTATGCACGCGAATCGAGACAAGGTTAAAAGAGATTTTCAAGGTCTCAGAATACAAAATTAAATTTAAAAGCAAGTGATGACCTTTTGGGTCATCACATAACAAAGCATGCAAACTGAAACATCAAGTTGAAGCCTAGAACGAAGATGGAAGGAACACAAAATCAAACCAATAGCATTGGAAAAAATGTTAATGTTAAGTTATTTATTACTTTTAATTATTTTAAGGTGTTTTTTAGTTTTTTTTTTTTTTTTCTTTCCTTAGATTAGATGAAATAAATAATTAAAATGCCCATGTTGAGCATGGGCCCAAAGCTTAATTACAAAAATAATTCCTTAATGAATTGTTTTAATTATTTTGTAATAATATATTTACGGACAGAAATTTCATATGCATCTTTATTTAATAAAACCTATCGTAATAATAAGTAGGCTTATTGGTAGCACCAAGTTCATTCGCAACACATTTTGGTAAATCCTTACCGCGTATATTTAAGAGAAAAAGTTCCTAATTTATTTAAATCTCGTCAATTTGTGAATAACCTTAGGGTTCGAGTTTTTCGTCGTTGATAGTTCATTTGTTAGTAGTATTAAATATAGATGAGATGTCGTCTTTTCACATAAGAAAAAACACATGTTACATTAGAAGTGAACCTGAAAATATAAAACTAAATATTTCTAAAGGAGATACCAATTCTTCGTACTTTCTTTTTATAAACTTTTTTCATTAAGTGATTGAATTAAAGACACATATTTGAACAATTGCACCTTGTAATATTTATTTGACATTCGAAATAATCATGAAAATCCAAATGATAAAGTTATTACGGCTTAAGTAGTAATACCATGCGTTGTAAATTGAGGCCGTGCTATTTCCTAATTAGATTAATCGTTTCTTGTTATATATACAAAAAATAACATAAATTTTACTATTAATATTTTAAATTAAGTTGGAGCCTTTTCTAGATGAAAATAGCTTAATTAATAATTAATAAAAGTGACTCAATATTTTCGTTTGAAAAGGCATAGTAATATTTAAGGATTAGCCTTTTGTAATAATTTGTATTGTGCTCGGCTAAAGTAGTTAATATTCTTTTTTTTTTCTTTGAAATACTCTCTGATTTTAATTGATTTTTTGGTTTTTTATTGTGGTCCATAATATTTGATTTTTTCAAATATCAAGAGGGAATTATTTTTTTTCAAAGATGCCTTTGGAATATTTATTATATTTTTAATAAATAAATTAATGTTAATAGAATATTTGAATTATTAACTAATGCTAAAAAAAAGGATATAAGATAATAAATTTAAATAGGTTCACATAGTCATTGACAGTCTAAATATGTGCATAGAAATGTACTCCCTCCGAACTTTTAGTTGTAAAGTATTTTAAATATAACTTTTCAATTTTACGTGTTACTTTCATAAATAATTTATTTTTCTTATTTTGGCCTTAGTATTAATTACTCATACTAAATTATTTTTCAAATTTATTAAGACTATACATCAATTAATATAAATATCACGATAAATTATGCAATTTATTTATTATTTTTAAATAAATAAAGAATAAATAAAAATAAACGAAGTGAGTAATTATAAATTGATAGAGTGGAATAACAACTTTAAGTGGGGCCTATGGAAATGATACCTTCAGTTTTACGGGACGTGGCAAATTCAAGGGGTCCACCATTTCAGCACTCCTCACACGTGTTAATTTTGAGAATTGAGAAGGAAGCAGGAGAATTAATAACAATCCATGGAGAAAATGAAGTACCTTAAACGTTGGGACAAACTCATTTAAATGAAAATAGAGGGTTTAAGCAAGAGCTTCCGGAAAAAAAGAACTTGAGAAGAAAATGGTCTAGGGCTGAGGGGAGGCGGCATCGGAGAAATCGAAGACGAAAGAAGAAGAACAAATAATCAGTGGTACGGCATGGTTTGCTTACAAAAAGGGCGCGTTACACGTGTTATTCATCCAATCAGATGGGTCCAAATATAAAGTACCATTCACACAACTATTGGTAACAATAAGGAACAGCAGTGTTCTTACATCTCTTCTCATTTATATATAGTAAGAAAAATATAATACTAATAATTATACCTCCATCAACTATTTGTAGTTTAAGTTGTTAGATGAGGAGTCCGAAAATTAATTAATGATTTTTTAGACACAAAGTACGTTTTTAATGTTTTAAAAAAAGTTACAAAAATGAGTACTTCGCAGTATTATACTGCGAATTGGGTTAACGGAAATTTTGCTGTTAAATCAATTTGCAGTACAATACTGCAAAATATTTTTTAATTATTATTTTTTAATTTATTCTATACTGCGAACTACCAAAACACTGCGCTTAATTTAGGCAATTCGCAGTATAGTACTGCAAATTGCTTTAATTAAATAAGGCTCTTCTTCTTCCTTGGACCACGACATTACAGCCCCCTCCATTAAAAAACAAAGTGTTTCTGGTCCAACACCCCCCCCCCCAATCTTTTTTTCTAAAAAAAAAATTCGGCCCCACCCGTCCCATAAAGAGCAAGAATTGTAGGTCCCACACATAAAAGAAGCTTTGGGTTCCGTGTTTCAGGTGCAAAAATTCGATTTCAATAATATTCAAAAAACTTACATCGAGATATTTCAATTTAGTTTATGCCGAAACTCGTATGGTCATGCATATTAGTATTGTTTAGTATGTTTCCATGTGAATTTATGTTATGTTTGTGTTTAATTTTGTATCTTTTATATACGAGGATTGACTTATTTGATACCCGAATTTATGGTATGTTTGTGACCAAAAATGCTACCGGATTGTNTATCATTTAATTCTTTAAGTTAACAAAATTATAAAAATATTGAAATTGAAACGCATAATAATTAAGGATTATTTGGTGCTACCGGGCCTAAAAAATTAAGTCCGGAACCCGTACATAACTATTATCTCCAATTCAAAAATTTATATTTTAATTGATTAAGTTAACAAAATTTTAAAAATCTTGAAATTAAGACGCATAATAATTAAGGATTATTTGGTACTACCGGGCCTAAAAAATCAAGCCTGGAACCAACACATAACTATTATCTCGAATTCAAAAATTTATAATTTAATTTATTAGGTTGACAAAATTCTAAAAATATTGAAATTGAGACACATAATAATTAAGGATTATTCGGTGCTACCGGGCCTAAAAAATCAAGCCTGGAACCCATACCTAACTATTATCTCTAATTCAAAAATTTATAATTTAATTCTTTAAATTAACAAAATTATAAAAATATTAAAATTGAAACGCATAATAATTATGGATTATTTGGTGCTACCGGGCCTAAAAAATCAAGCCTGGAACCCATACATAACTATTTTCTCCAATTCAAAAATTTATAATTTAATTCTTTAAGGTAACAAAATTCTAAAAATGTTGAAATGTAGACACATAATAATTAAGGATAACTCGGTGCTATCGGGCCTCGAAAATCAAGCCTAGAGCCCATACATAACTATTCTCTCCAATATTAATTATACTTAATTATTTAATTTATTAAGTTAACAAAATTCTAAAAATATTTTAAGGATAACTCGGTGCTACCGGGCCTCGAAAATCAAGCATGGAACCCATACATAACTATTCTCTCCAATATTAATCATACTTAATTATTTAATTTATTACACTAACACAAACAATTAATTTTGTTTAAATTATAGTAGACAACATGGCCTTCCCTTCGTCTGCGCATCCTGGACCTGCCGAGGATCAACTACTAGTATTGTAAGGCGACCATAGGTCCTCCTATGTTTGCGAGGGACAGCTATCGATGCAGGCTCTCCGCCCCAGGAGGCCGGATGATTTGTGGGAGTTTATTGCGGGGCATCCTTTCCATGAGCGCGTAGTAGAGAGCCTCCAGACTACGGGATTATATACCATTTTTGAGCTTGGACGGATGCAGCTCGATTGGTCGCTCATCACGGCCTTGGTAGAGCGGTGGCAACCGGAGACGCATACATTTCACTTGCCCACTAGAGAGGCCAACATCACGCTGTAGGGTGTCCAAGTATTATAGGGACTGCACGTAGAGGGACGCGCCTTCGCACTGCCCCACCACTGGAGAGGGATGACACGTGCACAGTTGGCGGATATGATGGGGTAGTTGACTGGTTCTAGGCCTCAGGGTGACCGGGGTGGCAGTCGCGTGGCTTTGTCATTCATTAGAGATCAGATGGCGGATTTGCACCCAGATATTACCCACGAGACGGACCATCTTTGGATTCAGAGGTACAATCGGTTGGCATTACTCCTGCTTTTCAGGTGTGTCTTGTTCCCAGACACTTCGGGGAGTAAAGTGAGTATGCGCTTTCTCCATTGTCTTGAGCAGCTGGATGAGCTACCCCAGTATAGCTGGGGTACTATTGTTCTGGCGTATCTGTATAGGAGCATATGCCGGGCGAGCATAGGTACATCGGTTGATATGTATGGTTTTCTACCCCTCCTCCAGGTGCAAAAAATTTCCGAATACATTGTTCGTTACTCCATATTCTATATCGTGAAATGAGTCATAAATTTACATCAACATTTTATCTTAGGTTTGGGCCTGGCAGCGGATCATGCCATTGCAGCCTCCTCTACCACCACTTCTGCCCGGTGAGGATTATCCGCTGCTCCCTCTAGCTATCAGGTGGATTCTCCGGCGTGGGAACTACCGAGGGACGAATGCTCATCATAATCTCCCCCTTCTCAGGGATGTGTTAGATATGTTGGTGGACAGACAGGTAAATATGTACATACACTTGGTTGTTTTAAATTGAGTTGTGATGACACGTACTTATTTTATGTTATTATTTGGTAGTTCATCTGGACGCCATACAACATTGAGTTGCTTGGTCAGCTACCCACTTGTTGCTTAGTCGACCGGCTGATTTGGAGCACCTCCGTCGCGATGATCTTCTGGGATCACGTTGAGTATCATGCCACGGAGCGTGTGCTTCGACAGTTTGGCCACCCTCAGCCTATACCGAGGGAGCCTAGATGGGAGGCTACACACTATCAGCGGGACGACCGTGCCAGCATGGACTAGCAGTATATTGGATGGCTACAGCAGCAGATAGCTTATTGGGAAGACTGAGCTGAGCGCATTCCGCTACCACCTACAGTTTTCTAGGAGGCCTCTATTCATCTTTATGCTAAGTGGTACCGCTGTCAGACCCGAATGATGATCGGGAACCCCGTTCATGTACTTGGCGAGCGCTACAGACCGTATGCCGGGAGGCACGTGGCACTAGTATGTTTTGTGGCTTATTAATATCTTATAATTGTGATATAGCGTTATTTAATTACTATTTTAAATATTTCACAGGCTATTGAGCATAATCGCATCTACCAGTTGGGACAGGAGATGCACCAGCGTGCCGACATCCCTAAAGTGGTTGAGTATGGCCTGCAGGTGGCTGAGATGGCTCGTCTGACACTGTTAAAGGCGAGAGATCCGAGAGGTTAGACCATGAGCCTCAGTATATGGCTCTAGAGGCCTACTAGCGGGGTAGGCCAGTTCCACCAGCCAGGGGTAAGGCACCAGGAAGAGGTGCCCCACAGGGTCACAGGGGACGGCAAGGAGGTGGTCAGCAAGGGGGCGTTGAGGTACCTGTCGACCCACCTGCTGAGGGACATGACGAGGAGTTCGGAGTTGGGGGCTTTGGAGATGATCGGCAGAGTTATATCCCTCATGCAGATGAGCCTTCCAGCAGCATGCCTTCGTATAGCCTTCAGCTATCTTTGCCAGCATCGCAGGTCACCCCGTCAGGAGCATTGTCGATCATGGGTACATTCGACGGGGATGTAGATCAGTACTTTGCATGCCCATCTACCGCAGCTGAGGATTGGCCGGCCCGAAACGTGGATGGCGGGCACATGTTGAGTTATCCATCATCCCCTGCAGTTCATGCGGATCTACCACAGGTGGCGGTATGTTTGTATTACTTTAATATTTCAATTTGTTTTCTTTTCCTTAAATAGTTGTCATTAATTAATTGTTACTTTCTTATACAGTCTTCGTCCCAGCCCATCGTTGAGGACACTACATGCGGTGATGAGCACACCATCGATACATATACCCAGGGAGTCGATGAGACCATGGTGAGAAAATATTTTCTTACTTAAAATAATAGTAAATTCTCACATGCTAAGATTACTTCTTGTTTTGTAGGTTGCTGACGGCCCGACGGTCTATTCTTCTGTGAAGACCAAAGGGTCATCATCGTATTTCTCCCTTTTTTTGCACTTCTGAGGCCTTGAAAACCTCATTTTTAGTTGCCTTGATTTGCATGCACAGTCCGGGCGCGCAGCCGGAAAGTTTTTATGTTGAAATATGTGAAATCTGTGAAAAATTTAAAGAATTTTGATATTAATATGGTTAAAGTTGACTTCGGTCAACATTCTAGGTAAACGGACCCGGATCCATGATTTGACGGTCCCGGAGGGTCCGTGGAAAAATATGGGACTCGGGCATGTGCCCGGAGTCGAAATCCGAGGTCTAGAACCCAAGTAAAAATTTTTTCTGTTAAATTATTTTTCTGAAATTATTAAGGAAAATGAAAATGAAAATTGATTAAAAGACTATGGTATCGGGCTCGTATTTTGGTTCCGACGCCCGGAACAAGTCTTATATATTGTTTAAGCGCTTTCTGTGAAGTTGGGTCAAAATCGGACGTCGTTTGACGTGTTTCGGACTATGAGTTCCAAGTTTGAAAGATTATGAAGTTTAGAAGAAAAATCATGAGTTTTGAGACTCGATTCTATGTATATGATGTTATTTTGGCGATTTGATCGCACGAGTAAGTCTGTAGGATGTTTTTGA
>MU760295.1:118977-161154 GCA_026770625.1 Nicotiana glauca
GTGATGCGCTCCCATTTCCACTCCGGAATCTCTATCTGCTGAAGCAACCCACCGGGTCTCTGGTGCTCATACATTACCTGCTGGAAGTTGAGGCATCTAGATACATACCCAACTATATCTTTCTTCATCCGCCTCCATAAATAGTACTGCCTCAAGTCCTGATACATCTCCGCAGCACCCGGATGGATGGAATACCGCAAACTATGGGCCTTTGCTAAAATTAACTCTTGAAGCTCATCAACATTGGGCACACAAATCCGACCCTGCATCCTCAATACCCCGTCATCTCCAATGGTCACAAATCTGGCATCACCATGCTGAACCTCGTCCTTAAGAACAAGCAAATGAGGGTCGTTATATTGTCGCTCCCTGATACGATCAAATAAAGAAGACCAGGAAACTACACAACCTAGAACCCGATTGAGCTCCAAAAGATCCAATCTCACAAACTGGCTGTCCAAGGCCTGAACATCCATCGCCATAGGTCTCTCTGAAACTGGTAAATATTCCAAAATCAATGTCTCTATTGGGTGGCATGCCCGGAAAATTAGCTGGAAACACATCGGGATAATTCCGTACCACTGGGGCTGAATCAACAGAAGGGGTATCAGCACTAACATCCTCACATAAGCTAAATATGGGCACACCCCTTCTCAACCATACGCTGAGATTTAAGGAAAGAGATAACTCTACTAGGAGTGTGATCTAAAGTACCACTTCACCCAACACATGGAACACCTACCATAGCTAGTGTCACGATCTTGGCATGACGATCAAGAATAGCAAAATGGGGCAACAACAAGTCCATGCCCAAGATAATATCAAAATCAACCATACCAAGTAACAATAAATCTGCTATGGTCTCAAAACCACGAATAGTAACCAGACATGACCGATAAATGCGGTCCACAATAAGAGAATCCCCCACGGGAGTAGAAACATAAACAGGGGAACTCGAAGAATCTCGAGGTATACCCAAATGCGGAGCAAATCAAGAAGACACATAAGAGTAAGTAGAGCCCAGATCGAATAGAACCGATGCCTCTCTGTGACAAACCAGTATAATACCTGTAACGATAGAGTCGGAGGCAACAACCTCGTTACGAGTAGGAATAGCATAATATCTGGCCTGGCCCCTCTCTCGAGGGTGACCTCTACCTCCCCGACCTCCGCCCCTAGCCGGCTAGGCAGATAGGGTAGCAGTTGGAGCTGTGACCATGTCCTGAGAACTTTGAGGAGCACGTTGTAGCTGAGCAGTCTCTGAAGATGCACCCCAACCAAGTCTAGGTCAGTCCCTAACTATATGTCGTGTATCACTAAACTCGAAAAAAGCTCTGGGAGGATGCGGTGGCTGTGACTGACTAGGGCCAGGTCTGCTGGACTGACCTCTGGAAGCACCCCACGCAGGAGGCGCGCTAGAAACTGGAGGTGCATAGTAAGGCTCCCGAGGTATAGGTAGAGCTGGAGCACTGCTGGCTGCTGGAAGAGCTGAATGGACGGGGCGACCCATATAACCCCTGCCATGATGACCTGCTGCTGGGGTACGGGTACTAAAGTAGTGGCCTGACTCTCGTGACCTCTTAGCCTCTCTCTCACTCGCTCCCTCGCAAGCATACCCTCGATCCTCCTAGCAATGCTCACTACCTACTGATAAGGAATGTCCATCTCCAACTCTCGAGCCATGCTAGATCTAATGGGTAGGATAAAACCCTCAATGAACCTCCAAAACTCTCTCACGGACTGTAGCAACCAAGGCCGGTGCATGCCTGGCCAACATGGTATAGCGGATAGCATACTTCAAAACGGTTATAGCACCCTGGCGCAAATGCTCAAACTCTATGCACCATGTGTCTCTAAGACTCTGAGGGACAAACACTCTCATGAACATATCTTAGAACTGGGTCCAGGTCAGTGAGGTAGCCTCGGCTAGACTGCCTATCTCATAAGTGTGCCATCAATTATAGGCGGCTCCCCGAAGCTGGAAGGCAGTGAAGGAAACCCCGCTAGACTCTACTATGCCTATTGTGCGAATATATGGTGGCACTCCTCTAGAAATCCCAAGGCATCGTCTGATGCTAATCCACTGAATACCAGGAGATCATACTTCTTGAACCTCTCAAGTCTCCGCTGCTCGTCCTCTGAAGCAGCTAACCCGTCCTCGGGCTGAACTGGCACTGCATGCGGTGTAGGAATAATCTCGAAGACCTGCTCAACATGCACTCATTTCTCAGGAGTGCGGACGACGGGAGTCTATGCTCCTCCCCCGGCTTGGGATGTGGCTACAGCACGGAGAAGCAACCCTGCCTGAGCCAAGGTGGTGTACATACTCATGAACTGAGCTAAAGTCTCCTGAAGAGCCGGAGTAGTAGTAGCAGTAGTAGGCGTGCCAGGTGCCTGGGCTTCGGCTGGATCTATTAGTGGTATACCTCGGCGGCAGCTCGCGCAGGTGCTCTGGCTGCACCACGTGCGCGTCCTTGACCTTTACCCTGGCCCCGGTCTCTAACGACTGCAGTAGGGGCGCGAGTGCCTGATCATCCCGAGTAGCGTGTGTCCTCACCATCTGTGAGAGAATAGAAGACAGAAGTTTAGAATTTGTGATGCCAAAATATCGCACGACAAGGAAATCAAATGAAGTGAAAATTTTCCTANCCCACATCCGTAGTCCCAATGTAAATACGCAGCCACAACAAGAAGATATTCAGAACTAGAGTGCAAAAATACAAGGCAACAAGTAGTTCTAGCCTAACCTGTTTCACATAGTACAATTAAAGCAACTTAAGCGAATAGGCAATTTAGGTCAGCTAAGCAGGCTTTTCTAAACTAGCACATGCTAAAATTGCAAGTATAATACAGTAGGTAAGAAAGAAACTCAGTCTAAATATTTAAAATAAAATTGGATTTTCAATAATTAGCTCGAGTATGCGCTCGTCACCTCACGTACAAGGCATTTAATTACCAAATATCATATCCTAAGGGGAAAGGTCCCCTACACAAGGTTAGACAAGCCACTTACCTCAAACCGGCTCCAAAATCAACTCGAAACCACACGTTTGCCATGAGTATCCAACTCCAAATGACCCAAATCTATTCAATTCAATTACATATCGTAAATAATATCTCATGCAACTGATTCTACTATTTAATTTAAACTAAGACGCAAAATTTAATAAAATGACCAAAATGCCCCTCAGGCCAACGTCTCGGAACCGTACTCTCATGAGTCTAACCACATAAACATCTCTCAAATCGGAGGTCAAACACCCACTCAAAACTCAATAGTTTGGTATATGAAGTTTTGCTAATTTTTCATTAAAAAATCCAAAATTAATGAGGAATTCGTGATTAGATTAGTGAGTTTTAAGCACAAGAGAGTAGAGAATCGTTACCCAGTTGTTGCCCTAAAAAATCCCTCGAAATTCCTCCCAAATCCGAGCTCCCAAGCTTGTGTTTTGATAAAAATGGCTAACCCTCGGATTTTGAAATGTTTATAACTGCCCAGGTATTTGTTCAATGCGGCCGCAGGAATTTGAATGCGATCGCGAATGGTAAATTTTAAAGGTTCCAAAATTGGTCTACGCGAATGCGGCCTAAAGCCTGCGATCGCAGAAGAGAAAGAAATAGACGTACGCGATCGCGAACAAGGCCACACAATCGCTAAGAGGAAAATGCAAGGAATTACCAGATCCTAATTTCTACTATGCGAGCGGGGAGAACAATTGCGAACGCGAAGAAGGGAAAAGCTGACTTCCGCGATCGCAAACCAAGTAATGCGATCGCGTAGAACAAAAATATCACCCTCCAAATTTACACTATTTGATCGCGTAGGGACAGGTGCGATCGCAGAGAAGGAAAGTTTGCAATAGACCTGAACAGAAATCTGCAACTTTTACAACTCAAAAAATGTCCCGTTGAGCATCCGAAACACAATCGAGGCCCCCGGGACCTCAACCAAACCTACAGACATATCCCATAACATCCTTCAAACTTGTACCAATCCTTAAACCACCTAAAACAATGTCGGAAACTCGAATTAATCATAGATTTAAGCCTAAGAACTTCAAATTTTCTCAAAATACGCTTTCGATCAAAAACCTAACCAAACCACGTCCGAATGACTTGAAAATTTTCACACACATCCCAAATTACATGACGGAGCTACTACAACTTCCAGGATTCCATTCCAACCCTCGGATAAAAATCTCACTATCGGATCGGGAACTTTAATAATTCAGACTTCGGCATTTCAAGCCTAAATCAGCTACGGGCCTCTAAAACACATTCCGAACACGCTCCCAACCCCAAATCACCTAACAGAGCTAACGAAACCATCGGATTTCAATTTCGAGGCCGTCTTCACACTGTTCCGACTACGTGCAACTTTCCAACACTTAAGCTCTCATTTAGGGACTAAGTGTCCCAAACTCTTCGAAACTCAAAACCGAACATCCCGACAACTCAAATTAGCCTAAATAAACTTAAGGGAAGAAGTTAATAAGGGATCGGGGCGTTAATTCTTAAGTTGACCGGCTGGGTTGTCACATCCTCCTACACTTAAACTTTCGTTTGTCCTCGAACGAGCATAAAAACATACCTGAAGCAGTGAAAAGATGAGGGTAACTGCTACACATATCCTGCTCGGTCTCCCAGGTCGCGTCCTCAGCCGGCTGACCCCGCCACTGAACCTTTACTGAAGCAATGTTCTTTGACCTCAACTTCCTGATTTACCTGTTCAATATAGCCACTGGCTCCTCAATATAGGATAAATCCTTGTCCAACTGGACTGAACTGAAATCCAACATGTGCGATAGGTCACCGTGATACCTCCAGAGCATCAAAATATGAAATACCGGATGAACCCCGACCAACCTGGGAGGTAAGGCAAGCTCATAAGCCACCTACCCAACTCGCCTTAAGATCTCAAAAGGGCCAATAAACCTCGGATTCAACTTCCCTTTCTTCCCAAATCTCATAACGCCCTTCATAGGCGAAACCCGAAGCATAACCCGCTCACCAACCATATATGAAACATCACGAACCTTCCTGTCTGTGTAGATCTTCTGTCTGGACTGGGCAATATGGATTCTATCCTGAATCATCTTAACCTTCTCCAATGCGTCCTAAACCAACTCTGTGCCCAATAGTCTGGCCTCACTCGGCTCAAACCAACCCATTGGAGATCTACACCTCCTATCATATAAAGCCTCATACGGCGCCATCTGAATGCTAGACTGATAACTGTTATTGTAACCAAACTCCGCCAATAGAAAGAACTCATCCCAAGACCCTCCAAACTCAATCACTCACGCACGGAGCATATCCTCAAGAATCTGAATATTGTGCTCGGGCTGTCCATCCGTCTGGGGGTGAAATGTTGTGCTCAACTCCACCTGAGTACCTAAATCCTGTTGCACGGCTCTCTAGAACCGTGATGTAAACTGAGTACCTCTGTCTGAAATAATATAAATTGGAACACCATACAGACGAACGATCTCCCGGATATAAATTTCTACTAACCGCTCCGATGAATAAGTGGTACAAATAAGAATGAAATGAGTGGACTTGGTCAGCCGATCCACAATAACCCAAATGGCATCAAACTTCTTCAAGGTCATGGGAGTCTAGATACAAAGTCCATGGTGATGCGCTCCCATTTCCACTCCGGAATCTCTATCTGCTGAAGCAACCCACCGGGTCTCTGGTGCTCATACATTACCTGCTGGAAGTTGAGGCATCTAGATACATACCCAACTATATCTTTCTTCATCCGCCTCCATAAATAGTACTGCCTCAAGTCCTGATACATCTCCGCAGCACCCGGATGGATGGAATACCGCAAACTATGGGCCTTTGCTAAAATTAACTCTTGAAGCTCATCAACATTGGGCACACAAATCCGACCCTGCATCCTCAATACCCCGTCATCTCCAATGGTCACAAATCTGGCATCACCATGCTGAACCTCGTCCTTAAGAACAAGCAAATGAGGGTCGTTATATTGTCGCTCCCTGATACGATCAAATAAAGAAGACCAGGAAACTACACAACCTAGAACCCGATTGAGCTCCAAAAGATCCAATCTCACAAACTGGCTGTCCAAGGCCTGAACATCCATCGCCATAGGTCTCTCTGAAACTGGTAAATATTCCAAAATCAATGTCTCTATTGGGTGGCATGCCCGGAAAATTAGCTGGAAACACATCGGGATAATTCCGTACCACTGGGGCTGAATCAACAGAAGGGGTATCAGCACTAACATCCTCACATAAGCTAAATATGGGCACACCCCTTCTCAACCATACGCTGAGATTTAAGGAAAGAGATAACTCTACTAGGAGTGTGATCTAAAGTACCACTTCACCCAACACATGGAACACCTACCATAGCTAGTGTCACGATCTTGGCATGACGATCAAGAATAGCAAAATGGGGCAACAACAAGTCCATGCCCAAGATAATATCAAAATCAACCATACCAAGTAACAATAAATCTGCTATGGTCTCAAAACCACGAATAGTAACCAGACATGACCGATAAATGCGGTCCACAATAAGAGAATCCCCCACGGGAGTAGAAACATAAACAGGGGAACTCGAAGAATCTCGAGGTATACCCAAATGCGGAGCAAATCAAGAAGACACATAAGAGTAAGTAGAGCCCAGATCGAATAGAACCGATGCCTCTCTGTGACAAACCAGTATAATACCTGTAACGATAGAGTCGGAGGCAACAACCTCGTTACGAGTAGGAATAGCATAATATCTGGCCTGGCCCCTCTCTCGAGGGTGACCTCTACCTCCCCGACCTCCGCCCCTAGCCGGCTAGGCAGATAGGGTAGCAGTTGGAGCTGTGACCATGTCCTGAGAACTTTGAGGAGCACGTTGTAGCTGAGCAGTCTCTGAAGATGCACCCCAACCAAGTCTAGGTCAGTCCCTAACTATATGTCGTGTATCACTAAACTCGAAAAAAGCTCTGGGAGGATGCGGTGGCTGTGACTGACTAGGGCCAGGTCTGCTGGACTGACCTCTGGAAGCACCCCACGCAGGAGGCGCGCTAGAAACTGGAGGTGCATAGTAAGGCTCCCGAGGTATAGGTAGAGCTGGAGCACTGCTGGCTGCTGGAAGAGCTGAATGGACGGGGCGACCCATATAACCCCTGCCATGATGACCTGCTGCTGGGGTACGGGTACTAAAGTAGTGGCCTGACTCTCGTGACCTCTTAGCCTCTCTCTCACTCGCTCCCTCGCAAGCATACCCTCGATCCTCCTAGCAATGCTCACTACCTACTGATAAGGAATGTCCATCTCCAACTCTCGAGCCATGCTAGATCTAATGGGTAGGATAAAACCCTCAATGAACCTCCAAAACTCTCTCACGGACTGTAGCAACCAAGGCCGGTGCATGCCTGGCCAACATGGTATAGCGGATAGCATACTTCAAAACGGTTATAGCACCCTGGCGCAAATGCTCAAACTCTATGCACCATGTGTCTCTAAGACTCTGAGGGACAAACACTCTCATGAACATATCTTAGAACTGGGTCCAGGTCAGTGAGGTAGCCTCGGCTAGACTGCCTATCTCATAAGTGTGCCATCAATTATAGGCGGCTCCCCGAAGCTGGAAGGCAGTGAAGGAAACCCCGCTAGACTCTACTATGCCTATTGTGCGAATATATGGTGGCACTCCTCTAGAAATCCCAAGGCATCGTCTGATGCTAATCCACTGAATACCAGGAGATCATACTTCTTGAACCTCTCAAGTCTCCGCTGCTCGTCCTCTGAAGCAGCTAACCCGTCCTCGGGCTGAACTGGCACTGCATGCGGTGTAGGAATAATCTCGAAGACCTGCTCAACATGCACTCATTTCTCAGGAGTGCGGACGACGGGAGTCTATGCTCCTCCCCCGGCTTGGGATGTGGCTACAGCACGGAGAAGCAACCCTGCCTGAGCCAAGGTGGTGTACATACTCATGAACTGAGCTAAAGTCTCCTGAAGAGCCGGAGTAGTAGTAGCAGTAGTAGGCGTGCCAGGTGCCTGGGCTTCGGCTGGATCTATTAGTGGTATACCTCGGCGGCAGCTCGCGCAGGTGCTCTGGCTGCACCACGTGCGCGTCCTTGACCTTTACCCTGGCCCCGGTCTCTAACGACTGCAGTAGGGGCGCGAGTGCCTGATCATCCCGAGTAGCGTGTGTCCTCACCATCTGTGAGAGAATAGAAGACAGAAGTTTAGAATTTGTGATGCCAAAATATCGCACGACAAGGAAATCAAATGAAGTGAAAATTTTCCTAGCAGTTACATAGCCTCTCGTAAATAAGTACAGACGTCTCCGTACTGATCAGCAAGACTCTAATAAACCGGCCTGTGTTCTGTGACTTCCATGAACCTAGAGCTCTGATACCAACTTGTCACGACCCTTGTTCTTCCTCCGTGAACATTTAGTGATGGCACCTAGTCCCTACGACTAGGTAAGCATAATAATGCGGAAGTAACATAACTTGCGGAAATAATTAATTAAAACTAAACAAACTAGAAGGAAAACTGTATATAAATGCTGCTCGGCATATACAACTCAATAACATGGAAGTCTACAATATCATCCCAAAGCTCGGAAACTCACGGGAACACAAGCTAACGGAAGGTAATACACTGCTCTAACTCCAGAATGTCTAAAATAATAGTACGAAAGGAAAAGCTAACTGCTCAAACTAGAATAAGATAGAGACTCCTGGTCTACAGACGCGGAAGATGTACCTCGAAGTCTCTGCTAGATCTCTCCGCCTCGAAGATGATACGCCTGGGTAGAGCTACCTGGATCTACATATGAAAAACATGCCCAGAAAGGGCATGAGTACACCACAGCGGTACTCAGTAAGTGTAAAGCCTATCCTCGATTGGGTAGTGACGAGGAAGGTCAGGACCCTACTGTGGTTAAACAATATAATATGAGTTAACAGTATGGAAACAAGCAGTAATAACGAGTACATCAATAGAATAATACAGGCCAAACAAATCAATATCAATTACACAAGGAATGGTGTAAACATAGAATATGTACATCCCAATACCAATAGTAAGAATGAGGATCTCCCAGGATACCATCCGGTAGTCCTTTTCTCAACTGTCAAGTGGATCTCCCGGGATATCATCCCGTAGTCCATCATATGTGTATATTTGAAGGATTTCCCGGGATACCGTCCCGTAGTCCAACTATCAACGTGTATGGGAATTTATCGGGAATCTAACCCGCAGTCCCAAAGTAAATGTACAGGGGGATCTATCGGGAATCGAATCCGCAGTTCTAAAGTAAACAAACAAAAGGGAGCTACCAGAATCCCACATCTGTAGTCCCAATATAAATACCCATCCATAACAAGAAGATATTCAGAACTAGAGTGCAAAAATACAAGGCAACAAGTAGTTCTAGCCTAACATGCTTCACGTAGTACAATTAAAGCAACTTAAGCGAATAGGCAATTTAGGTCAGCTAAGCAGGCTTTTCTAAACTAGAACATGCTATAATTGCAAGTAGAATAAAGCAGGTAAGAAAGAAACTCAGTCTAAATATTTAAAATAAAATCGGATTTTCAACAATTAGCTCGAGTACACGCTCGTCACCTCACGTACAAGGCATTTAATTATCAAATATCATATCCTAAGGGGAAAGGTCCCCCACACAAGATTACACAAGCCACTTACCTCAAATCGACTCCAAAATCAACTCGAAACCACACGTTTGCCACGAGTATCCGACTCCAAATGGCCCAAATCTCTTCAATTCAATTACATATTGTAAATAACATCTCAAGCAACTGATTCTACTATTTAATTTAAAGCTAAGACGCGAAATTAAGTAAAATAACCAAAATGTCCCTCAGGCCAACATATCGGAACCGGACAAATTTTACATTATTAGAACTCTCGTACTCTCACTAGTCTAACCACATAAGACTCTCTCAAATCGGAAGTCAAACACCCACTCAAAACTCAATAATTTGGTCTATGAAGTTTTACCCATTTTTCATTCAAAAATCCAAAATTAAGGAGGAATTCATGATTAGATTAGTGGGTTTTAAGCATAAGAGAGTAGAGAATCGTTACCCAATCGTTGCCCTCGAAAATCCCTCGAAATTCCTCCCAAATCCGAGCTCCCAAGCTTGTGTTTTGATAAAAATAGTTAACCCGGATTTTGAAATATTTATAACTGCTCAGGTATTTGTTCAATGTGATAATAGAATCTGAATGTGACCCCGAAGGGTAAATTTTAAAGGTTCCAAAATTGATCTATGCGAACGCGGCCTAAAGACTGCGATCGCAGAAGAGAAAGAAATAGACGTACGCGATCGCGAACAGGGCCATGCGATCGCGAAGAGTAAAATGCAAGGAATTACCAGATCCTAATTTCTACTATGCGAACTCGAGAGAACAATTGTGAACGCGAAGAAGGGAAAAATTGACTTCCGCAATCGTGAACCAGGTAATGCGATCGCGTAGAACAAAAATATCACCCTCCTAATTTACACTATGTGATCGCGTAGAGACAGCTGCGATCGCAGAGAAGGAAAGTCTGCAACAGACCTGAACAGAAATCTGCAACTTTTACAACTCAAAAATGCCCCGTTGAGCATCCGAAACACACCCGAGGCTCCCGAGACCTCAACCAAACCTAAGGACATACCCATAACATCCTTCAAACTTGTACCAATCCATAAACCACCTAAAACAACGTCGAAAACTCGAATTAAGCACATATTTATGCCTAATAACTTTAAATTTTCTCAAAATACGCTTTTGCTAGCTTCTTCTACCTAAACAAATACTGCTACTAATTTCTTTTTGTGAGTGAAAATTATAAAAACCGAGGAAAAAAGGTAGGAGCGATTTTCAAGCTGCAGAGGTGTATCTTTTGAGATTCAACAACATCATAGTCCATTTTTTGTCTCTAAACCACTAACCTCGTCTTCAACTTTCATGCATTGACCAATGACCCGCCATTTTTATTATCTAGATGGAGATGATTATATTACTCTACCTGCAGACACTGAAAAAGGTGAGGATGAGATAGTGAAATCATTACCATCTCTACTTCAAGTGGGATTTTCACCATTGTCACTTTTGGATCCTCAATTGAACAAACGTGAAAAAGTTACTAACTAAGGAAATGAAGCATAAAACAAAGCCATCATCAAGATTGTCAATCATGCTTCGTGATCAAGGCTTTTTTTTTTTTATTATTTACAAGCGCTTGTTCGTACTGTGTTTTGTTCTGACCATCCAAATATTTCAGAATTTAGTATTAAGCCAACCAAGAAATAAAAGCTGAAGTGGTTATTGTTACCAATAATGAGAAGAGAGAAAATATGTGGTTGATTCATGCAAGAAGTCGGGAGTTCTTAGTTTTGGTCCTGTATGAGGTTTTTGAGTTCTTGAATTTCCTAATCATGTGCGTTGTACATGCATATTATGTCAATCAATACAAACTTTTTAAAAAAAATACATAAATCTATATTCTTAATTTGTTATAAAAGTAGAAAACTCCTAAAGACTCATAATTTATATTTTCTTCTATTTCTCATTGAAAACTTCTCTTTTTCGCATGTAAATATTTGCAATAAATATTACTCCTTCAACTTATTTTTGTTCGTACTTTATATGCTAAAAAAAGAAGAAGAATTTTTTGTTTACTTGTCCATTTTAGCAAGTCGGTAGAGAATTAATTATTTTTTTTTAATTTTACCCTTCTCATTAATAACGATTTTCCTAATCGCGTGCTTTACCTGTGCATCTTATATCAGTTAGCATTACAGTTACTCATGATCACGTGCATACTATGTTAACCAATATAAACTTTTTTTAAAATATATAACTCTATAATGTTAATATGTTAGAGACTAGGTGCCGTCACGACTTCTTATGGAAGGAGATTTCGGTCATGACAATAGTAGTGGTAGCTATACTGGCTCGGCGATATCAGTTTTCCCCTCATTTCTCTCTTGCAACCGAGTTCTGCCAATGTGAGATTTCTTTGGGTTACAAAAGAGGTGGCAGAGAATTTCGGGAAGGAAATCAAAGAGATGGTGAGTGGGCATTCTGAGGAGAAAATTATTGTACATGACTCGTATGTTCTAGGCCGTGGTGAGTGGGAATTCTGGGGGGTTGAGGTTGTTATTGTCACCAGCAATCTAGAGAGCAGTAGAGACGTGGTAGATGTTTGCAAAAAGGCAGGAATTTTCCAGCCTTTGCTCCAATATGGGATTCTTGACTTCTCATAAGTCACAATTAAACTACTCCTCTAATATTAGTTTCCCTCAAACTAATTTAAATCACGCTTAGGAATTGTGTTGCTATAATGGTAAGTGAAGGATTGCATGTAGGTATTTGTACATAACAAGCAGCAGAAAACAACAACAATGTTAGGCAGATCTTTTTATATTTAAAAATTATTTACAAGTCAACGATCGGATCTAAGACTAACCTAGTGAAGGGAGTATTCTTTCCAAAAGAAAAATTCAATAGTGGAAAGACCATATTATGTGTATCCACACCGATACTGATCCTTGCTATCAACTCTTCGATAAAACTAGTGAACAAATTGAATGAAAAATATTGTGCCAGAGTTTTTCTCAAAAATTTCAACTCAAAGGTAGAAGAACAAGAAACAATTTTTTTGTAATAGTATCTTTTCTCATGGCTTTGTATTGCACTCACACTTTTACAAAGTGATTTTCTTCTCAATACTTCTCATTAAATAACTAGTTTCCTAATTGTGTGCTTTACATGTGCATCTTATATCAATTAACACTACGATTACTCATGCTCACGTGCGTCTCACATGCATCTTTTTGTTAACCAATATAAACTTTTTTTAAAAACACATAATTCGGTATTGTTAATCAGTTATAAAAGTACGAAATTTCTAAAAACTCATAATTTTTATTTTCTTCTATTTATACTTAAAACTTCTCTCTTTAGCATGTAACTTTTGCAATAGATATTATTTCTTCAGTCTCTTTTTACTTATACTCCATATACTAAAAAATTATGTTTACTTATCAACTTTAATAAGTCGGAAAAAATTAATTATTGTTTCGGATTAATTACTAAAGAATCCTCCTTTAATTTTGTGTGGGAAAAAAATCACACGATGCTAGCAGATATTTTTAATAGTCTCACAAAATCCCTAGTGCTAAATCCTTCTAGCAACGGGAGTTTTTCCATAGGCGAGAGAAAAAGTTACTTTATTTTTTTATTGACAACAGTCTTGCTTTGACGCTCTGTCAAAGAGAATTAAGTCTGCAAGTGTTTTTTGGCTCGCAGTGAATTGTTTAGGATGGTCTTGGGCTCCTATTCGGATCAAGACTATGGTTACTCCTTACTCTGATCACTCGCTGCGATTCATAATCGCTTTGTAATTTCTTTAGTTTTGACTTAGTTTATTCTTTAATCCTAACGCTTAATGACAGAGAAACCACTTCTCTATCAATATTGGTGTTGCTTTTGTAATTCTTTCACTTCTCGGCATATCTTCATCCGATCCGCTGCATTCTCTCTCATCCGCCATTTCATCGAAAAAAAAATTTGAAAGGACTCATTGTTTTCATAACCATGAGGATTGCTAATGATCCTGAAACCAAATCTTACAAGTTACAACAATGAGATTGGTTCAAAATTGATAAAACAATAAAAGTTCTGGTTTCCTTTAGCCATTACAATGCTAGATAACCATTTGATCATGGTTAATAATAAGGTGTTTTTCAGTGAAGATCATCTCCATCTTGCTGTACTTTAATTATGAAGTTCGAGAGTGTAATCAAAGCATGAATTACAGGTCATTTAATTTAACACACTTTCCAAATAGCGTAACGAATATTAATGGCAACAGATAAGGTAATCAAATAACAGTACTTGCGTTATATATTGAATTGTATTCCTTCGCCATTCATGACATGTGTCAAGACTCGAATATGGTTTTTAAAGTTTTAAATGCGTCGCTTACACATTATTGCTTCTGTTGAATAAGAAATACAACTTTTCCAAATAACGAATATTAATGGCAACAGATACGGAATCAAATAATGTATATATGGAAATAAAAATAATGTGCATTAATTAATTGGGAACTTGCCATAATTAAGGATGAAAACTAACTATAAATATCATTCTCTCACGACATAGACAATACAATATTAGTTCTTTTAATTAATCGGAGAAGGAAGATTCAATATACAATGGCTCCTATCGCCGTTGGTGACGTAATCCCTGAGGAAGATCAACTTCAGAGTGTTTCTGTACACTCCCTAGCCAAGGGCAAAAAGGTCATCCTCTTTGCTATTCCCGGCATCTTCACTCCCATTTGCTGGTAAAAAATTTCACTTATATATAAATTATTATTATTATTATTATTATTATTATTATTATTATTATTGTGTATTAGATCTTCTTGTAAATCTGATATTGAAATAATATAATGTCATAGCATGAAGCATGTACCGGGGTTTATAGAGAAAGCTGAGGAGTTGAAGTCAAAGGGCGTTGATGAAATCTTGTGCATCAGTGGTATGTCGACTTTCGTTGTGTGTTTACTTTTAAAATTTTGACAACATTTAGTAAAAATTCTAACTACACTACTAGCCTGCAATCATATTCTCTTTTGGCGTGTCTATCATCAATATTGTTAAACAGAAATCCTTTAATTAAGAACTAAAAAATATCTCATTAATTATACCCTTAATTAATTATGGTATAGAATTGGTAATTAAGTCAAACTTTAAATATTGAGGGTAAAAATATTTCCTATGTGACCTAACAATATAAAAATTCCTATTTATATTAGCTCCAAAGAACAAGCCCAATTTCACATTAGACCAGCCCAAAGACAGGGAGAAGTACACAAACAGCCATATTTAAGAATTAGCCAGTATTTTATTCTAAAAATTATAATTTTTCCTAATTGCGAGCTTTAGATGTCCATCTTATATCAATTAACACTATGATTACTCATGATCACGTGCGTTTCACGTGCATCTTTTTGTAAACCAATATAAACTTTAAAAAAAAAATATAATTCTATATTGTTACTATGTATAAAAGTACGAAACTCCTAAAGACTCATACTTTATATTTTTTTCTATTTATACTTGAAAACTTCTCTCTTTAGCATGTAACCTTTGCAATAGATATTACTTATTCAGTCTGTTTTTATTTATAATCCATATGCTAAACAAATCTGTTTACTTATCTACTTTAATAAGTCGAAAAAAATTAATTATTATTTCGGGCTAATTACTAAAGAATCCTCCTTTAATTTTGTGTGGGAAAAAAAATCACACGATGCTAGCACATGTTATTAATAATCTCACGAAATCCCTAGTGGTAAATCCTCCTAGCAACAGGAGTTTTTCCATACGAGAGAGAAAAAGTTACTCTATTTTTTTATTGACAGCCTTGTTTTGATACTCTGTCAAAGAGAAGTAAGTCTGTGAGTATTTTTTAGCTCGGAGCGAATTATTTAGGATGGTCCTGGGCTCCTATCCAGATCAAGACTATGGTTACTCCTTGTCACGATCCGAATTTTCCACCGTTGGAATCGTGGTGGCGCATATTCTTGAAATCTAGGTAAGCCAACTGATACAACTTTACCACATTTATTATTAACCAAAACAGAAATAAATAATAGCTAAAACTAAACAGATATAAGGTGCGGAAGTGATATAACAGTTCAACAATTCCAATACATGACTATCCCAATGATCTGGTGTCACAATCCACGAGCGTCTAAGAAATTCTACAAAATTGGTCTAAATGAAGTACATATGTTCTCAAAATAGAAAGAAACAAGAAAAGCTAAGGGGAGTCCAGGGTCTGCGAACGCCGGCAGATCTACCTTGGGTCTCCGAAGGCAGCAACCTTAACTCTATTCACGAGGTCCGGCACCGAAATCTGCACAGATAGTGCAGAGTGCAGTATCAGTACAACCGACCCCATGTACTGGTAAGTGTCGAGCATAACCTTGGCGAAGTAGTGACGAGGCTAGGACACGACATCAATATAAACCTGTGCAGTTAAATCATATACGAGAAAAAAATAATAAGAGAAATTTAACTGATAAAGATGGGAAGCGGAAACATGCTGCGGGGAATATCAAATTCTGACAGTAATCCAATAGAGAAACAGAGTAAACACCATATTTGAACCAACGAGAATAATGAAATAGTAACACATGCACGACATCACCCTTCGTGCTTTTAATCTTGTTCTCACTATAAGAAATAACAGAAACGATGCGGCATCACCCTTCGTGCATTAACTCTCATAATCATGTCACAACATCACCCTTCATGCATTAACTCTCAGATCGTGGCATGACATCATCCTTCGTGCATTAACACTCACAAAATGTGGCACGTCATCATCCTTCGTTCATTAACACTCACTCACAATATCGTGCACGGCATCACCCGTCGTGCTTTACACTCTTTCTCACCCAAACAGAGAAACAATAATATCCCGACAAAGGAATCAACAATAACCAATCTCATTTCAACAGTTAACTTTACAATATAAGCCTCAACTTGAGTCAATACTCAACAATGATCCAATACCAAGAAAATATCATAAGACTTGTTCAACATGGAGAATTATCAATTTAAGCATGAACAACATGTAATAAGAGATACAACGGTCATAGTATAAGACCCACTTGCATGCTCAACATCAACGTATAGATACTCGTCACCACGCCTATACATCGAACTCAATACTAACACATAGCAAATAAGACAAACAACACCTATTCCCTCGAGGTAATGTTAGATTAAACACTTACCTCGATTCTACGGCCAAACTCAAGCCTCAAATACCGCTTTTCCTTAGTTTCCACTTTCAAACCGCCCGAATTTATGCATAATTAACTAATTAACATTAATTAATTCTAAATAAACCAATTCTAATGCATGAGTATAGATTTCCCAGTATTTTCTCCAAAAAGTCAAAAATCGATCTCGAAGTTCAAACCAAAACCCGATAACCCATTCACCCACGAACCGAAATATGCAATAGGTTTTGAAATTCGACATCAATTTGAGGTCTAAAATCCCAAATTTTGAAATTTCTAAATTCTACCCAAAACACCCAATTTCTAATGAAAAATCCTAGATTTTGTGATGAAATCTTGTAAAAAGATGAAATAGATTGAAGAAATTGAGTTAGAAATTATTTACCTATGATTTGGGGATGAACTATTCATTGGAAAATCGCTTATGGGAGCTTAGGATTTGAAAATTTGAGAGAATGAGTTGAAATCGCATCTAAATTGTATTTTGATCAGTTGCGGATGTCGCATTTGCGACCAGAGCTTCGCAAATGCGAGACAAGCATCGCAAATGCGAACCTGCTGTATGCCTGCTACTGTCGCAAATGCGAAGGTATGTTCGCAAATACAAACTACGCTGGCCCAGGGCTTCTTCGCAACTGCGATAAAACCCTCGCAATTGGCAACCTTGTGAAACTCGCAAATGCGAAGCCTGATCTCGCAATTGCGCATGCGAGATTAGAGGCCTGCAACAAATACCAGATGCAACAACAGATTTTTCTAAGTCCAAACTCACTCCGTGGCCTATCCAAAACTCACCCGAGCCCTCGGGGCTCTAAACCAAACATGCATACAAGTCTAAAAGCATCATACGGACTTGCTCGTGCTATCAAATCGCCAAAATAACATCTCAAACAACGAATTTAACACCAAAACTCATGATTTTCTAAAGATCAGTTGAAATTTTTATTTTCGCAACCGGACATCCAAATCACGTCAAATCAGTTCCGTTTCTCACCAAATTTAACCAACACGACATAAATATTATATCAGACCTATACCGGCCTCTAGAACCAAAATACAGGCCTGATACCAACGAGGTCACACACAATTCCATTTCTAAAAAAACATCCTTATATTTTTCAACAAATAATTTTCAAAAATTCGATTCTCGGGCTAGGGATCTCGAAATTCAATTCAAGGCATACACCCAAGTTTTATATTTTACTGCGGACCCTGCGGGACCGTCAAATCACGAGTCCGGGTCTGTTTACTAAAAATATTGACCGAAGTCAACTTTAATCAATTTTAAAGGCAAAATTCAATATTTTTCTTAAACTTCACATAAAAGCTTTCCGGAAATGCGCCGGAATGTGCATGCAAATCGAGGAGAAAGAAAATGTGGTTTTCAAGGCCTCGGAACCCGGATTCGGATTCAAAAAGGAAAGATGACCCTTTGGGTCATCACACTCCTTACTCTGATCACTCGCTGAGATTCATAATCACTTTGTAATTTCTTTAATTATGACTCGTTTATTCTTTAATCCCGACGCTTAGTGATAGAGAAACCACTTCTCTATCAATATTGGTGTTGCTTTTTGTAATTCTTTCACTTCTCGGCATATCTCATCCGCTGCATTCCCTCTCATCCGCCATTTCATCACAATTTTTTTGAAAGGACTCATTGTTTTCTTGGATGTGCTTCTTCGAGTTTTCTTAAGCTTGAGGATTGCTAATGATCCTTAAACCAAATCAAACAACAATGAGATTGGTTCAAAATTGATAAAACAATAAAAATTCTGGTTTCCGTTAGCCATTACAATGCTAGATAACCATTTCATGGTTAATAGTTTTCCGGTAAAGATCATCTCCATCTAGCTATACTGTTAGAAATTTCACAAATCTCATAATTGGTAAGTTTATTCAATTGTTTATTTCAAAAATCAGTATATATCTACTCTAATTAAGTAGCAAAAAATTCACTTGTTCAAGCATTACACAAAAACAAGTCATTATTTAGTGAAAAGGGAAAGAAAATAGCACATTGGAGGAAAAAAGAAGCAACATCTTCAACGGGTAAAAAGAAAAAATTTATGGATGCCACAAGTTCATTTGCAGCCTTGTCGTATTGTGTAAACATATTGTCACCACCCAAATCTCACTCCGGTCGTGATGGCGCCTCTCGTGGAGACAAGGCCAGCCAGACTATTACAGAACACCTCTTTTAAGCAATTAAACCATTCATAAGCAGTTTAAATATGATTTACTGATATTACTTAGCGGAAGTACAACCCAACACAGCCTTAATCGGGGTGTCACAAGTCACGAGCATCTATTAGAGTGTAAATCCAACTACAAGGCCAAAAATATACAAAGCCGGAATAATGAACAAAAAAGAGAAAAAAAACGGTGTTGCGAACGATGGCAGTCACCTCGTTAACTCATATAACTCTGCCTCTGATCAGCCAAAACCCGCTACCGGGTGGATAGATACTTGCATCTGCACACGAGGTGCAAGGAGTAAAGTGAGTACTCCAACTCAGTGAGCAATAAAAGTAAATAACAATTGAGCAGTAAGAAATCACGTGAAGCAAATCATCAGGCTATATAGAAGCAGTGTAAAACCCTTTGAGAAAAGTAGTGAAGCTGTGAAATCTTTAGAAATATCTTAGCTCGGTTTAAAACCTCTTTAAAAAATAACTTTTTCAACAATTATGCAAATGAATATAAAACAAATAGTGTATGTAGGCACATAAGTTCTCCCCTCGGGCACCACACTCAATTTGCAGATAATGCCAGGCAATCCGGTAGATATCACATGAAGTAACACAATCAACAGATAATGGCAGACAATAAAACAAAGTAATCACATAGAACAGTACCAGTACCGTTGCGGCATGCAGCCCAGTCCATATACCGTTGCGGCATGCAGCCCGATCCATATTTATCGTCGATGGCGCTTACTAGGGGTGTGTAGACTCCGGGAGGGGCCCCTTACGGCCTAAGTGCAATATCAAGCCATCTTGTAGCATCAATCTAGGCCCTCGGCCTCATATCAATATCAGTATAACACTGCTACGGCATGCAACCCGATCCGCATATATATATATATCTATTGATGCGGCGTGCAGCCTGATCCAATAGTATCCTCACAATACAGGCCCTCGGCCTTACTCAGTCAATAAAATCACATAAGCCATTCGGGCAACAATAAACATGATGCTCAACCCAAAATATTATTGGAAATATCATTTCAAGTGTTAAAGCAAAGCAAACTTGGCTGAGTTTTGAAAACAGTAGAAAGTATATGACTGAGTTCAAGTATAAAATTAAAATAGTGAGGAAATATTAACAACCATTCCCGAAGGGTTCAAATAACTGGCACGAAGTCCAAATATGGCAATCAACCCAAATTATGATGATAAAAAATAATTTCAGTCAAATACGCGGTAAATTCATCAATCGGGACGGACCAAGTCACAATCCCCAACGGTGCTCTACCCCACGCTCGCTATCCGGGGTGCAAGTCACCTCAATATAGCACTACGATGTGCAAATCCAGGGTTTCAAACCCTCAGAATATCATTTACAATCATTACTCATCTCGAACCGATAAAATCTCTAGCTCGCGATGCCTTTGCCCCTCAAATCGGCTTCCACGCGCGTCGAATCTATCTAAAAACAAAGCGAATATATCACAATATGCTAAGAGAACAAACCCCAAGCAATAACAATCAATAACGGGCACAAATCCCGAAATTACCAATACCCGAGCCCCGAGCGCATTTCTCGAAACTCAGAAATTTTTACATTGACAGATTCCTTATCTCGCCACGAGTCCATACATATCAAAATTACAATAATCGGAGTTCAATTGACCCTTCAAATCCCTATTCTTAACTCCCTTAAGTTCAAGCCCTAACCTCCATTTTAAATCCTTGATTTCTTAGTTTTTAAGTCTAAATTCATGTAATAACACCTTAGGGTTGTGTTTTTGGTTCAAAAATCCTTACCTCAACGAAGTTCCCTGATTTCCCTCTACAGAATCGCCCCAAAAGCTCCAAGGTCGAAGGCAACAATGGTAAAATAACCCAAAATCGCGAAATGAAATAACATATAAGGTCTGCCCAGGCCTTTCCGCATTTGCGGTCCCAAAATCCGCTTCTGCGGTACCGCTTCTTCTGTTCATCCATCCGCTTCTGAAGAAATTCACTAAAGGCTCCAAACCGCTTCTACGGTATCCTAACTGCATCTGCGGCTCCGCAAGTGCGGGACACCTACCGCATCTACGAAATTCCTTAAGTCCAGCTTGACCGCATCTACGGTCCTATTGCTATATCTACGGCTCCCCAGGTGCGGTTCCCTATCCACATCTGCAGTCCCAACATGTCCCTTGACTTTCCGCTTCTGCGATTTCCACCCCGCATCTGCAACACCGCACCTGCAGTCCCCAAGCCGTAGGTGCGAAAATACCAGCAACAGCAAAACCTGAAATTGCCCAAGTCCAAAATTTTTCCCGTTAGCCATCCAAAATCACCCCGAAGCCCCTGGGACCTCAACCAACTGTTCTAACACACCCTAAAACCTCATTCAAACTTGTTCCAATCCTCAAAATGCTTCAAACTGTCGATGCCCCCTTTTTTTTTGTGAAATCGGGTTTACAACATTTGGGAAGACAACTCTATTCCCGTTTGGGAATTGGTTTTTTGGAATTGAAGAGTCGCCACCTAATGATTAAGTGCATTAGGACACTAAGGGTTTTGAGTTTGAAAACCATAGTTCGGGTAAGGGCTAGAAATTATCTTGAGGGGAAGGTGTTAGGCACCTCCCAAGATCCACTAGTGTGGTTCCCGGCCATGCTAAGTTGTGACTTTAATGCAAATAAATATACAAATAATATCACACATAAGGGTTGCAAATAGGTACGTAACAAGCATGTTGAAATTAAGGTCTTGATGGTCTCACAATTTGTTAGAGGGAGGATCTAAGTGCATAAAATTAAACAAGACATGAATAAACAGAAAATTTAGAAGAAAAGGAATAATGCAGTAAAATTAAAGAGGAGTTTAAGGTGGCTGAAATAAAGAAAGAATTTTATTGATATTAACAAAGTTACATAAAGGAAAGGGGTCCTAGGTTTGTAAAACACATGGATCATCCACACAACACCGGTAGCCAATCGTACTCATGGTGTTATCGTGTGATCATCATTTCCATGTCTACCTTTCCCACCTCGTTAAGGTATTAAGCGCGGAATGGTATCGTTACCTACTGCATGCTATTACCCGTCCCACCTATAAGTCCCGGAGGCATTTAGGACTACTAATCCTAAAAGGGGAGGGAGTTTGGCTTTTCAGGGGTTTTAAAAGGATAAAATTCTAGGGCGACAACCAAAACACATAAAGCAGTTAATGGGGAACTAGTAGCAATTAAGGGCTCAAATAGGCCTCCTCACTTAAAGAAACGAATTGTTTAGCATTTCTTACACATACTGATTAGGTCCTTGGTTAAAATTAACGAAGGAAGAGTTGATTTACAACATATTTCCCAAATAGAGAGTCCAAATTAGTCCTGCTTAGATGTAGTTGTCGAAAACTGACAGTTGATTAATTACTTAACTATTTGCCTGTGTTAAACGGGATCTATAGGCATGACATCTATTAATTCAGGGACGGATGAATAAGCTGATTGCAAAAAAAAAAGTTGTTGGTTGTAAGCTCTATGAGTGTCTAAAATTACAACTGATTTTAGACTTAAGGGCGAGTGGGCGATTCAGATTTAGTTGATAGCTCCTATGAGCATGCTTTCTATGTGCTACTGATTTTACCGCTGTTTATTGTTATGTAGAGATCCTATAGGCAGGTCATCTATATGTAATTGATTATTTTAAATCCTATAAGCAGATTTGCATAGTGACAGATGCACATGCAAAATGCAGGAAGTCCTATAGGCATATTATCTATACGATATGCAGAGCTTCAACAACGATTTATGGGCATGGTATTTATACGAAGTGCAGAAAAAACCTATAAGCATGGTATCTATGTGAAAATGCAGAATTTGGAAGTGATAACCTATAAACATGATTTCTATGTGAAAATGCAGAATTTTGAAAGTAAATTCCTAAAGGCATGGTATCTGTGTGAGATGAAGAATTTGAAAGTAATAATCCTATGAACATGATTTCTATGTGAAAATGCAGAATTTTGAAACTAAATATCCTATAAACATGATTTCTATGTGAAAATGCAGAATTTTGAAAGTAAATTCCTAATGACACGGTATCTATGTGAGATGCAGAATTTGAAAGTAATAATCCTTTGAACATGATTTCTATGTGAAAATGCAGATTTTTGAAAGTAAATGTCCTATAGCCATGGTATCTACCCCTTTGGCATGCATTCAATCCCATCCCTTTTTACTATACACCCCAGTAGTTATTACAAAGTTTATTACAGGGCAAATGAATAAGAGCAAATAATAAAATTACACCAGTGATTACATTTACATCTAATCACCTAATCCAGACTCAAAGTCTAATAATATGAGATAAACCAACTTCCAGGATTGGATTTTCAAAACCTTTATCTTATTTGGGATGTGTTAAAGTTCCAAGAAACTTCAAGAGTTCCAGGCAATGCGTACACCTCAAATATCATTGCAGAATCAGATTATAGTGCAGTGTGGAAGGGCCAGCCCTCAAATGTCCAAGTTCTGAGGGAACTCAAGGTCCCAAGGCAAGGCTCATAAGAGGGGGCAGAACTTAGACACTAGGAGTAAGTGTAAGTGCAATGAAAGGGAATTAGGGGGGAGCCAGGGCAGGCTGGTGGTCATGCCTAGCAATGGGTTGCTGGCACGCCCCTGACCAGCCTGTAAACCTTAGAATTGGCGAGTTAAGACCTTATTGAAGGTCAGATTCAGCCCTGGAAAGCAATTGGGATGCTACAAGGACATACCTTAACTCAGCACACATAGGGGAATGAGGGTATGGGAGCAATTATTTATACTAGCAGCAAGAAACAAAGAAAGAACAACTAAAGCATATAGATACTTTAAAATTAACTTTGCAGAGAATTGAAGGTAGGCATGGATACAGGGACTGTAAATAAACATATTAGAAAGATACTGAAATTAATTTTAGAGCATACTAGTTCAAAAAAGCAAGTAGGGAGAAACAGTAGACTTATGAAAGCCAAAGTGCAGTCAAGAGGCAAGAGTATAGGTTTAGAAGAGAGTTGTGATTTCTGTATGCTTAATCGTGTGTGTGTTTTGTTAAAAAAGTTGTGTCATGTATTTATAGTGCAGAAAATAAGTAGAAATAGGTAAGAAAATAGTTTGAAAATCAATCACACTAGGTTTCTCTTTAATTAAGGAATTCTGATTTCAAACGGGCATGGTAAATAAGGGAAGGAGTTAATTAAACACTTTTCAAAGTAATGTAAGAAGGGTAAATACATAATAGTTATTTAAGGAAAGGGTTTTGACAGTACACGGTTATGCACATTAAGGAAAGAAAATCAATTGAATGCCAAGCAATCAAGAGTCAAAAATTTTGTGTGAATGAACCAAGTTAGAAAAAGGTAAAGAGAGGCTTTACTTAAGAAGAATCAGTAACAATCAATTAACCCCCCCAAAAAAAGGATTCTGATTCAAACATAAGTAAAAGGGATTGTTATGCTAATCAGAAAAATTCATACACAAAAAGGATTCAAACTTAGTACATGGATCCAAAGTGAGTTTGAGAGAGTCCAGGGCTCAAATAGAACCCTAGTCCAAACACACAAGACCAAACTCGCCAAAAACCCCAAATCCTAGGGTTTTCGAATTGAACCAAATGCAAAGAAGAGAAACAAGAAGATACAGTAGAAAGTTCAATGCAAATAGAGTAAGGGAATTAATTCGAAACACAATGAGAGTAGAAGAGACAATAGAGGAAAATATGCTTAAGCAAGCATAGTAAGAACACTTAATGAACATGGTTGGAAAATACATTAGGCGAAGCATATCGTCATAGTGGAAGGCAAGTAGCAGAACATAGCATAGAAAGATAGTATGTGAAAACATATCCTGGAAACACGGTAGAAAGAAGAACAAAATATAGAAAACATAGTAGAAGAACATGTATAAAAGAAAACATAAGAACATAAAACATACACAAGAAAGGGAGAAGAAAAGTCAGAAAACATTGAAGCATTTTTTCAGAAACCCTAAATCAAAAAGAGGTGGCTTTGAAAGTAAGATTTTTTAAAGAAAAGTTGGGGAAACCTCTTAAAAACTCAAAGTAAAGCATGAATACACACAGATCTGAAGAGAATCGGGGAAGAACCTTGATAGCTAGGGTTTCAGACGAACCCTAGAATGAGAAAGGCTTTGAAAATGTCCGATCTAAGTCGGATAAGACTGGAAACAGGCTCAGGAGGCTAAGATGTGCTGGAGCCAGGCCGGAGATTGCTGGAAACCTCAAGTCGGCGGAGGTCTGGGTGGAGACCTTAGAGATCTAGCCTCAAACCTTCGAATACCAAGCACACAGGAGAGATAGAAGGTGAGTATGAGGTTTTCATGGCCTGAGAAGCCATGTAAATCGGCGAGAATTGCAGGGATTAGGGTTAGCTTGGGTGGCAGCGACTAGTAGGAGAGGAAGGGGATTCAAGGGCGGTGGGTAGAGGGAAATGAATTAGGGTTTGGAGTATTTGGTGAATTAAAAAGGAAAGGCTGAATTTGAGTCGTTGATCTTCTAGATCAACGGTTGTGATTAAAAAGGGGGTCCGGTCGGGTAATTTAATTGGTTCAGGGGTTGGGTTGATTTTAGGAATTGGGCAGGTTAAGATTGGGTCAATTTGTCAAGACCCAAACTGGAGGGCCATGACTAGCACCCGACCCTACTTGCCGGGCACCAACGTACATTTTATCTAACCTTCTTTATTATCTATTGGGGATGACGAGATCAATATAAATGGTAGACATGGATCATGGACGACTAACAATAAAATCTGATGTCATGAACATATATAACATGGGTGACCAGACAATCAAAAAACTATATATAAGGTACGAGCTACCACGCTTCCATGAAAGACTATACAACAAAAACTAGCCGACAAGGCATACCAAACTATACATGAGTCGACACCTGTCTATGAGCCTCTAAAGGAACATAAGTACTGCAACATAGCCGGAACAGGGCCCCGACATACCCATAATGTCTATAACAAAAATGCATACCAAGACCAAGGCAAGTCCGGAGAAGGGATCTCGCCAATCACCGCTGAACTGGATAGCCTACTGTGGTGAGGGAGCTGCACCTGCCTATCTATCAGGACCTGCAGCACGACATGCAACGTCCACAAATAAAAGGACGTCAGTACGAATAAAGTATTGAGTATGCAAGGCAGGGAACCATAAATACGAACAGTAATGTAAGTAGGGATAAAAAATATACAACCTGTAACATCTGAGTACCTCTGAGGGCTACTGACATGAAATGCATGATACATATGTATAAATACATAAACTTTAAAAGCATTCGCCTCTGTGGGCATCATCATCATCATATCGTACCCGGCCATAATAGGCTTGATAAAAAAACATACCCGGCCATCATAAGGCTCGGTAGAATCGTACCCGGCCACGTGGAGCTCGGTAAAACCCAACTGATCAGTGGTTGCACAATAGGTGCCGTACCCGGACGACTATAGCGCGGCTCGGTAGAGTAAAATGGATACATATATATAATGCATGCTCGACTTATAAATTCACGGTCTAAACCTTTCGGAGTGACGTAAGGTCAGTATCCTCTGTACACGTTATTAGGACTACTCTTCACCATGAACCTCATAAGGATCAGGAAGTACCAATAACATTGATGACATAAGAATAAGAGAAGAAATATCAACATCAATCGTTCCATAAGTGGGGAAACAATGTAAGTACTGCTAGCTTCTAAGAGTAGAGTATCTTTGGAAGCTCGTTCATTACATTATGTACAATCGGAGTCGTGCAAAGAAGGAAAGGGATAGACTCACATACCTTGTATATACTTCCCCAATCTCAAGCTATGCAATTGTCACAACTCCTTAGTCTACAATAAGAGAAAGGATACTATCGTTATCATTTAAGCGTCATAACTATTATGTATCGACCACAACCTATTTTACGATGAAACGGACAGAACATCAATAATAATCATATTGAGCCTCCCAAACAACATCAATAATAATCATATTGAGCCTCCCAAAATAGTCCACGCACAACCTATTTACTTTATACATACGACGACCACCGTAGTCGTGTCAAACGACCCGGAAATGTTACGAAGAACTACCAGCCCACAACCCTATATATATATGGTGTTTCTCAACACCCTTACTACTCCAAAACTTCAACAAATAGTATTAAAACACGCAGCCCAACAGCAACACAAAACAGTCCACAAAACAATCCGTTACAAGTGAATAACTCGAATTCACGACTTCCGATCACCATCCCGTGAGTTCTTACATGTATAGAACTAATTACCATGAATTCACAATAGAAAAAAAAGTATGAAAGATAGCAATAAACTTACCTTACTCGTTGGATAGCTCAGCCCTTCCCTTGGTTCTTCAAACTCTAGGTTTTACCCCCAATTAGAACTTGAAAGAGAGGGAAAATTGATTAGGGTTTGTGGATAATTTGGGAGGAAGTTCGCAGGGGCTTTGGTCTGGTTATTTGTGATAGATGATGAGGGTTATATTGCAGGAGATAACCCTTTAAATGGGCTCTTTGGCCGACCCGAAATTGCCTATTTTTGGGCTATCATTTAACCAAGTAGGTGACATACCTACTTGTCACCTAGCAGCTTGTGTAGTCTCACAAAAATGCCTATATCTCTCTACTCCAATGTCGTATTGATAAACGGTTAAATGCGTTGGAAACTAGACTCGTATATCTTCAATTTGGTGGGTAGATAACCCCATAATTCCAATTAGATTGGGAGAAACGCTTAATGACATTTGACCTAAAGTTTAAGTAAAACCATGAACCTAAGTTGCGACAACTTTAGTCGACTTTTGTCTCATAATTTGTTTGACTTCAAGACTTATGATACAGATACTATATGATTCAAATACCTTAAAACACTACCTCTTGAGTGTATTAAGAACCTCTAGGTTTACCCAAATATACGGCTGTCAACATCCTTGATTCGTTTAACTTCTAATACTTGTTAATATACACCTTTGTATCATTTACGACCAATAGGATTAACTTCTTATCATCTTAAAGATAATCTCTTCATGGATTTACATTGACTACCTTATGGCATGAACTAACATACGTGAATATGGGTTGTAACACAATTGGGTCAATTGGGGGCTTTAATATGGCTATAATTGAAATACAAATGAGCTATACGTTAAATAGACAATTTTCCCCTTTTAATTTAATTAAAATAGTTAAAATAATTTTAAAAAACAAAATTAAAAGCACAGAATTGATTAATAATATATAAATGTTGATCTAAAAGTACTGGGAGCAATTTTATAATTGTAAGATGCTATTAATTTCAATATAGGCTATAATTGCAAATTTATGCAATTTTAGCTTAAAATATCAAATAGATTTATAAAAAATATGCAAAAATTACCTTAATTATATTGTGATGTAAATATGAGGATGGAAATAAATTACTCACCAAATGAGAGCTTTGGAAATAATTTTGGATTTTGTACTGTTAAAACAAATAATAAAATGATTTAAAAATTAGGAAAAGATGTCAAAAATTCTTGGGTATACTTATATATATGCATGTACATGCTATTTTGAGAATATTTTGAGTATAAAAATAGATAAAAAAAATTGGGTATCAACAACTATCCCTCTTTACCCGGAAAGGATGAAAAAGTTGCGGGTAAAGATATGATGACCAATTTTGACCGAAAGAAACGACTTGCTAAGGTTTTGACCGAGCTCTGGTTCCTGAGCTGCCTACATATCCTCGGTCTTACAGGAATCAGGTCATATGTAGTTCAGGATACATCAACGGAATATGCCGATGGAGGTTCTGAGAAGGACAGACGCAATATTTAGGTTGGGAAGGATTGTTAGGGATCGATGGGCTGCGGGAACTGGAGCGAAATCAATGTCCGTTGCCAGCTGATGTACCTGCAAATGAGTAATACAAGCATATCATGCAGAATTTAAACGTGATGCAAGTTTCCATTGGACCATGAATGCTGTCTTTGGACGGTTAGGATGATGTCCTCAGACCATGATGTCCTGGGCTATGAAGCGCATAATAAAGAATTCACAGGCTATGAAATGATGTTCTTGGGCTATGACAATGGTGCCTCCGAACAATGATGCCTTTGAATAATGATGTTTAGAATATAAAGCAGGGTCCTCAGGCCATGGCATGGCGTTCTCGGGCTACGAAAATTGTGCTTCCGAACAATGATGCCCTTGGAAAGTTTGGCGGTATTTCAGCCCATGAAATGTAGGATTTGGAAGTATTTCAGCCGATGTAAAGCATAAATATAAATGGCAATATTTCAGCCAACAAAGATTTAAATGTAAATTGGTGATCTTTCAGTCGATATAGAGAATTAAATAAAATTGGCGATATTTCAGCCGATATAAAGCATAAGTATAAATGGTGATATTTCAGCTGAAAGAGAATATAAACTAGCGATCTTTCAGCCAATATAGCGATTTAAATGAAATTGGCGACATTTCAGCCATGAGAGGGATTTAAATAAAATTGTCGATGTTTCAGTCGATGTAAGATTTAAATAAAGCTGGCGGTATTTCGGCCGATGTAAATAAGAGGTGGCGATATTTCTGCCATGCAGGATGGAGGTAGAGCTTAACCTCGAAAGGCAGAAAGGTAGCCTTATGCAGTGCAGAGAAATGCAGGATATAGACAATGCTTAGTCTCGGAAGGCAGAAAAGTAGCCTTATGCAATGCAAGGAAATACAGGATGGAGACAATGCTTAGTCTCGGAAGGCAGAAAAGTAGCCTTATGCAATGCAAGGAAATGTAGGATGGAGACAGTGCTTAGTCTCGGAAGGCAGAAAAGTAGCCTTATGCAGTGCAGAGAGATGCAGGATAGAGACAGTTCTTAGTCTCGGAAGGCAGAAAAGTAGCCTTATGCATTACAGAGAAATGCAGGATGGAGACATTGCTTAGTCTCGGAAGGCAGAAAAGTAACCTTATGCGATGCAGGAAATAAAGGTGAAGAGTAACGAAATATCTTAGCTGATAGCTGATAATTTATTGCATCATTATGGCTGCTGGGGGATGTCGTGTGCGGATAGCACTTGTAAATAGGCGATGATTCTGAGAGTTGTATTCCTAAAAAATATGAGTACGTAATTGTATCTGATATTTTGGGGTGCCTGCATACAAAGAAAAATCGTGAGTTTTGTAGAGGGGGAATGTTAGTTCGTCTTCCAATGGATCTCGCTTGTCCTACTTGGCTCTTGCTTTCAGTAGGGTAGCGTCACTAAACAAAGCAATTTTGATAGTAGCCATGTATGATTTAGTAGAAAATATGATGTAAGTACATAATTTAAAATGATTTTTTAGATGAACCGACGACTGCGACGCGGTTCAAGATATCGCGACCTCTTTTGCTACGGAATTTTGAGGGTCCTTCTCAAAATTCTTCCCCAATTTACTGGGCTGGTGCTTCTGACGGCTGCGCGCGATAAATGGTTGAAAGTCAACTTCAGAATTTTGAGGGTCCTCCTCAAAATTCTGCCCCAGTTTCAAATATCGGGGGGAAATGAAGATTTTATTAAATTGTGACTGAACCCATAGGGCTGCCTACGTATCCCTTCTTAAACGAGAATCAGGTCAGGCATACTTCAAATTACATCATACAGAAATTATAATGATTACACATAATAGCGTTTGACTGCATCTGAATTAATTGGATTTGGCTAAACTTCTCCATCCATTTCTGCGAGTATGACGGCCCCTCCTATTAGGACCCGATAAACCATGTACGGGCCTTGCCAATTAGGAGAGAACTTTCCTTTGGCCTTATCCTAATGCGGAAAATTTTTCTTCACTACTAGCTGTCCTGGCATAAATTATCTCGGTCTGACCCTTTTGTTAAAGGCTCTGGACATCCTGTTCTGATACAATTGACCATGGCAAACTACATTCAGTCTTTTTCCGTCTATAAACTGTTCATAGCGACTTTTTACCCATTCTGCATCTTCAAGTTTCGCTTCCTGTATAATCCTCAGGGAGGGAATCTCTACCTCGACTGGGATGACTGCCTCGGCATCGTAAACCAACATATAGGGAGTTGCCCCTGTCGACGTGCGAACTGTGGTACGGTTTCCTAATAGAGAAAATGATAGCTTTTCGTGCCACTGCTTTTGTTTTTCTATCATTTTCCTTAGTATTTTCTTGATGTTCTTATTGGCCGCTTTTACAGCTCCATTCATCTGAGGCCTGTAGGCTGTAGAATTCCTGTGCTTAATCTTGAATGTCTCACACATTGCCTTCATCAGATCACTATTGAGATTCGAACCATTATTAGTGATGATCGTCTCTGGGACGCCGAACCGGCAAATGCGGACAAAGTTTGCCACAACCTTCTTGGTTACCGCCTTATATGATGCTGCTTCAACCCATTTGGTGAAATAATCAATTACGACTAGAATGAACCTATGTCCGTTTGATGTGGCAGGCTCGATAGGTCCAATGACATCCATCCCCTAAGCGGCGAATGATCATGGTGAGCTTGTTGCATTGAGCTCGTTAGGAGGCACCTTTATCCTGTCTGTATGAATCTGGCAACGATGGCATTTTCGAACATACTAGATGCAGACCGTCTCCACCGTCATCTAGAAATAACCGGCCCGGAGTATTTTCTTGGCTAAGACAAAACCATTCATATACGGACCATAGGTCCCTGCATGAACTTCTTCCAACAACCTGGATGCTTCCTTTGCTTCGACACATCTTAGTAACCCTAAATCGGAATTCCTCCTGTACAGGATTCCTCCGTTGTGAAGAAGTGATTGGATAACCTCCGCAGTGTGCGCTTTTGAGTAGTGTTTGCAAGTTCTGGATATTCTCCTGTTGACAGATACTTCTTAATGTCATGAAACCATGGTTTTCCATCTGCTTCTTCCTCGACATGAGCACAGTAAGCGGGTAGATACTGGATTTTTACCGGGATAGGATCAATGAAGTTCTTATCTGGATGCTGAATCATGGATGATAGAGTGGCCAATGCATCGGCGAACTCCTTTTGGACTCTGGGGACATGCCAGAATTCTGTCTTTGTAAACCTCTTCCTCAACACCTGTACATGATGCAAGTATGTGAGTATCTTGGAGTTCTTGGTTGCCCACTCTTCTCGAACCTGATGTAAGAGCAAGTCAGAATCCCCGATCACTAGTAACTCTTGAACGTTCATGTCAATGGCCACCTTGAGCCCCAAGATGCAGGCTCATACTTGGCCATGTTGTTGGTGCACGAGAACCTGAGTTTGGCGGATACCGGATAATGCTGACCTGTTTCTGATACTAGAACTGTTCCTATGCCAACTCCTTTAAAGTTTGCGGGAAAAACATTCTCCAGCCATCATAGGATTCTGCAATGTCTTCTCCTATGAAAGAGACCTCCTCGTCAGGAAAATACATCTTTAGAGGCTCGTATTCTCCACCCACAGGATTTTCGGTAAGTTGATCGGCTAGTGTTTGTCCTTTGATCGCTTTCTAGGTCACGTAGACAATATCAAATTCACTCAACATGATTTTCCATTTAGCTAGCTTGCCTATGGGCATGGGCTTCTGAAAGATGTACTTTAGCGGATCCGTCCTTGATATAAAATAAGTGGTATAGGCACAGAAATAATGCCTCAACTTCTGAGCTACCCAAGTCAGAGCACAACAGGTGCGTTCTAGTAGGGAATAGCGGGCCTCGTATGGGGTGAACTTCTTGCTGAGATAGTAGATGGCTTGCTTCTTTCTCCCTATTTCATCGTGTTGTCCCAGAACACAGCTGAATGCCCCATCCAGTATTGCAAGGTAGAGCAATAGCGGTCTATCCGGTTCGGGCGGAACTAGGACTGGCGACGTTGACAGTTATTCCTTGATTCTATTGAAGGCTTTCTGACAATAATCGGTCGGTTTAGTGGCGGCGTCCTTCTTTAACATCTTAAAGATTGGTTCACAAATGACGATGGAATGGGCTATGAATCGGCTGATGTAGTTGAGCCTCCCCAGGAAACTCATAACCTCTTTCTTGCTCTTTGGTGGTGGCAGTTCCTGAATGGACTTAACCTTTGACGGATCTAGTTCTATTCCTCGTCGACTTACGATGAACCCAAGCAGTTTTCTGGCAGGAACCCCGAATACACATTTGGCGGGATTCAATTTTAAGTTGTACCTTCTCAATCTGTTGAAGAACTTCCTTAAATTTTCCATGTGGTCAGTGGCTTTCTTGGATTTGATGATGACATCGTCTACATACACCTCGACCTCTTTGTGTATCATGTCATGGAAAATAGTGGTCATGGACCTTATGTAAGTGGCCCCAGCATTCCTTAATCCAAACAGCATCATCTTGTAACAATACATTTCCCATGACGTAATGAAAGCCGTTTTCTCCGCATCTTCCTCATCCATCCATATCTGATGGTACCCAGCAAAACAATCAACGAATGACTGAAGCTCGTGCTTGGCGCAGTTGTCAATAAGGATGTGAATGTTCGGCAGGGGGAAGTCGTCTTTCAAATTGGCCCGGTTGAGGTCCCGGTAGTCGACACAGACTCTGACCTTCCCATCCTTCTTAGGCACTGGCACAATGTTGGCCAACCATGTTGGATATTCCACTACCCTGAGGACCTTGGCTTTGACTTGTTTGGTGACTTCTTCCTTGATCTTCAAACTCATGTTTGGCTTGAACTTTCTGAGCTTCTGCTTTACCGGTGGACATGTTGGATCTGTTGGCAGTTTGTGAGCTATAATAGACGTACTGGGACCGGTCATATCATCATACGATCAGGCAAATATGTCCTCATATTCTTTTAAGAACTCCATGTACTCTTCCTTTTCTGACAGTGACAAGTGAACACTGATGCACGTTTCCTTGACATTCTCTGTATTCCCCAGGTTGATGACCTCAGTTTCATCCAGGTCGGACTTAGGTCTATTCTCAAAGTCCTCAACCTCTTTAATGACCTCTTCTGGTATTTCATCCTCTTCTGAGTCTATATCCGTTTGTTGTGTTATCTCGTCGCATGTCACATTCATCGGTTCATCAAGATAAGTAATAGTAATGTTGTGTAAAATAAAGTAAATGATAGAGAAAATAATAAGAGCGAGACTTATAAGAAACAAAAATACTTTGATAAATTCCAAAATTGTTTTGAACATCGGATCTCTTTTCCAAATTTAAAGATAATACTAAAAGGAAATCAACTAGCGAAAAATTAAAAGATAATGCATAGTGCTTTATTCAGCCTTGCTACCCTGAAGCTTTCCGGGCCTTGGTGGTTTTGATGGACCAATTGTTGAGGCGCGCTCCTCGGCTCACAGCTTGTATGGAAGGGCCTTCCTCCCCTTCCTCCTCGAGAATGACATGACAGTCTATATCGTCATCTTCCAAGAATAGATTATTTATTGCTTCCAACGTTTCATCTTCCTCTGACCCATATATGATGTCTGCTCTAGGCGGGGTATTGGGTGCTCCAACGGATAGTAAGTGTCGTACCATGGTGGCGACCAGTTCCTGAATTCTTGCCAAGTATATCCATACCCTAACCCTAAAGTGGTTCCATGTTTCTTCAGTTTGATAGGCTTGGTGATTCCCTGGAGGTTCTTGCCGAGTCCTTTGCCAGGTTCATACCCGCTCTAATTTAGTATACTTTCCATCTTGTTATCCCACCACTTATCTTTGTCCGCGGCGTTGACTCGCTCAATTTGGTGGTAGGTTTCTCCTTCTAGCTTCCTTCTTCCTTCAATCGCTGGGATGGTTTGGCGACTGTATATGGGGTTACTCCCGTCGCCATGAAAAATCACCTCTTGGTGATTCCGCTTGAACTTTATTGCCTGGTGCATGGTTGATGCTACAGCTCCAGCGGCGTGGATCCAAGGTCGTCCCAGTAGTAAGTTGTAGGATGCTGGGATATCTATTACTTGAAAGTCAACATCGAACCAAGTTGGTCCCATTTGCAGACATAAACTCATCTCCCCGATAGTGGAGCTTTGGGAACCATCAAAAGCTTTGACGTTGATAGCCCCATCCTTGATTTCATGTAGACCCTTCCTTCAATGTTCTGAGGGTCACCAATGGACAAATGTTGAGGTTGGACCCTCCATCAATCAAAGTTCTAGTGATGAAATAGTCTTCGCATTGTACAGTGATGTGCAACGCTTTGTTGTGGCTTAAACCTTTAGGGGGCAACTCATCCTCGTGGAAAGTGATTTTATGACTCTCCAATATCTGCCCGACCATGTTCGCCATCTCTCCTCCAGTTATATTGCTGGGTACATACGCCTCACTCAGTATCTTCATCAGGGCATTCTTATGTGTCTCAGAGCTCTGTAGTAGAGCTAGAATGGAGATATGCGCTGGTGTTTTATTTAATTGATCAACAATTGAGTATTAATTTGCCCGTATCTTCTGCCAGAGATCATCAGGCCCAGTTTTAATAGGCCATCTAGAGGCCTGCTTTCTTGATTCAACTAAGTGCTCTGGAGTACAAATTCTGCCGGTCCTAGTCATACCCTGCGCTACAATTGCTTCTCCAGACCTAGTTTTCCCCTTCCTTTTTGCCTCGGCGGTGTAATCCCAAGGAATGACCTGTGTATGGAATGGCGTTACGGCTGAAATTGCTACAGGAATGGGTACTCTCGTCATGGGAGGCAACACAGAAACTTCGAATGGTACAGGTGCTTTTGGAGACCCAAACTCCACCTCAATTGGCTTTGCGGTCTTTATGGATGACTGTGTTTCAAGCTCGAGAGGCACAGACATGTTTACTTCAGCATCCCCAGAGGGATGGATCTGGACTACAATTATATTTAGTGTGACCGTTGGTTTCTTGGGCTCGTCACCTTCGGCAATTAATCTAATTGACCATTTGGGGTCCCAATAATCTTCCACCTCGATCATGTGCACACCTCTACACTTATGATCAGGCAAGGGATTGTTGCGAACATTAGGAGAAGGCTCCTTTGCCACGATGATTTTGTTGTCAATTAGGGCTTGGATTTTGTCTTTTAGAGATCGACACTTATCAATAGTATGCCCTTTCATGCCGGAATGGTATGCACAGGTTTTGTTTGGATTGACCCATTGGGAAGGATTTTCTGGAGTTATGGCAGGGATTGGGGTGACGTAAACAGCTGCTTTGAGTCTTTCATATAGTTGGTTAATTGGCTCGGCGATGGCGATATATTGCTTGGGAGGTCTACGGACGAAGTTAGGGCGTGGACTGGGGAAGTTTTGGCGAGCGGGAGGTGGTTGGTAATGAGCATTATAGGCTTGTTAGATGGGTGCAAGTTGGGAATATCTTGGTGAGGTAGGTTGATATGTGGGGGATGGAGATTATTGGTAAGTAGGTGATAGAATTTGGTAAGAGGGCGGAGGTGTTTGGTAATTGGGGATAGGCTGGTATGTGAGAGGGGGTACCGGGTAGGCTTGGTATTTTATTGGGGACTTGGTTCACTGTGCAACCATCATGACACTTACGTCCTTTTTCTTGGACGTGCCACCAGATTGTAGGGCTTTTTTGGTAACCTACAATGCCTCGAAATTAGTGACCATACCGCTTTTAATGCCTTCCTCAATCCTTACTCCTAGCTTGATGATGTCGGAGAATTTCTGGCCCTCTATCAGCATTAATCTCTCATAATACTGTGGATCCTGAGCTTGGACAAAAATTCTGTTCATCTGTTTTTCTTCTAAGGCCGGCCTGACCTTAGCAGCCTCGGATCTCCATCGAGTGGCATACTCGCGGAATGTCTCAGTAGGTTTCTTTTTCAGATTCTGGATGTAGAAGACATTTGGCGTATTTTCTGTATTGAATCTGAACCCGTCCATGAAATCGGACGCCATTCCTACCAAGCTTTTCCACTTCTTGGGATCTTGCTAATGTACCAAGATAGCGCATCGCCTTTCAATCTTCTCATGAAGAGCTTCATGCGAATCTTTTCATCTCTTCCTACGCCGACCAGCTTATCACAGTATGTCCTCAAATAGACTCTAGGATCCCCCGAGCCGTCAAACATCTCAAACTTAGGAGGTTTGTACCCCTCAGGAAGTTCGACGTCTGGCTAAATGCAAAGATCCTCATAATTCAGCCCTTCAATACCTTTGTTTCCTTCAACACCTTGGACTCGGCTAGTCAATTTCTTGAGCTCGGCAGCCAGGTTCTTGATGAGAGTCTCTTTGTCATCAGACTCTGGTGTGTTTTAAATGGGCTGAGCGTATTGTGGTAGGGTTTCCACATAGATGGGAGTGTGGTGGGAATGGTCATTTGGTGGTTCATGGATGAGGAGTGGAGTGTCGCTGTGACATGTGTTGCAATTTTGATGAGTAGCGGGTTGTTTCTGCAGCTTCGGGATGTTCTGTGGAGGTATGGGGTTTTGAGCATTGGGAAAGTTAACGTCTAGAGAAGTGAGGGAGAATGGCAAGATCACCAAGTTCCGAACTTGGTCTAGTTCTTCTTGAAATTTTAGTAACTTCTGTTCCAGCTGGGCGGCACTTTTTTTGGACACCTGAATACCCTGAGAAACCTCTACCCTTTCAACTGAGTTCTCCTTCCTGACGTTGTTCAAATCTTCCATTTTTTCTTTGCTCTTATTTTTTATAGGACTTGGAGGAGGAGGAGGTGGAGGGACCTTAGATCTTGTGGAGTAGGATGATGATGCCAGAGTACACGAACTAACCTTTTGGGTGAGGGGAATAAAATAAAAGTAAAAACAAAAAGGTAACAAGTTAGTATGGATTCTAAGAAAAATATTGCAATATATAAACACATAGTATAAGAATATAAATTGTATCCTAAATTGGGTGCCTCGTTGTGCCCGAGGTAGGCCTAGCGACAAATTAATTTGGAGAACGTATAATGCTAAATGCCTCATTTTATTGATAAAAAATAAGACGAATCCAAAAACGACACTAAAATTGCATAAAGTAAAAATATCATTAATGGATATTGGCCTTATTACATTTTAAAGCGAAAAAGAAAAGAGTCTCCTAACTATTTGGTCCTAGAAGGACCTTCCCCAGACTTGGCATCTTTAGCTCCATCGAACAGCTTCACCAGCTCACGCAGCCCTGGCAGTAGATAAGCCCTAGCCAAATGTCCTCCTTCATTTCCCTCAGCATTTTGGCAATTCTCGATCCTCCAAATGAATTTCCCTTCCAGCTCTACCAACCCTTGCTCCAAATACCCTAAACGCTTGTTAGCGCTGACAGCCATATCCTTCCATTCCTCGATCAAGTTTTGATTTACTTCTTGAATTTCCTGATGTTCACTCTCACACTCCCTGATCCTCTTGCGTAACTGGTTATATTTGACCTATATTTCAGCCCTTTCGTCAATGACCCTGTGACCTCGAACAGACCCGGGCTGTCCTAACCCAGCATGATCTTCGTCTAGCCAACCTGGATAGTATGGGGTGTAACCGGCATGATATATATCATGCTCTATGGAATCCTTTTCCAGGATGATCTTGCTATTCCACATGTGTTGAGCTTGACATTTGTGTGGGCTATCGTCATTTTGGAAATCAGCCCTGAAATGACTCATCTTTTCTACCTTTGGTACGACTTGCTTTCTCTACGCGTGCCTCATGACTCGGAGAGGGACATTGGGATAAGTTCTCCTCAGACCAATGAGTATAAGGAATGGAGCGTCCCGAGAGCGGATGATGAACTCTCCAGTGGGGAACCATTCGAACATCCACTGCACCTTGTCTTCTTTCAAGTTTTCAAACAACTCTACTCATCCTCGAGCGTCCCCCAGCTGAGCAAACATGTTAGGCATATAGTTCATTCTCTTGGGATGGTGAAAGGCTATATGTTCTATAAGCCAGAGTTGGAGTAGTAAGTTGCAACCCTTAAAGTGACTGGCCCCTCATTGACAGTTCTCCCAGGCTCGGTAGATCTCAGCAACAATCATGGGCACTATGCTGAAAGGCTGCCCTCCAATCCCTTCCATTAGTGTCTTGGTGACCATGGCTAGTATGGTATGGATCCTAGCCTTCTTCATAAGAAATACTATCATTCCCAAAAAGTAGAACATAAAGACGAAAACCCTCCTGTGGATATGCCCCAATGATGTGAGGGCGAATTCATCTGGATAGGTGCAGTAGGACTTGCTATGGCCGTACCTGTCGTACAGATAGTCGAAAGGAATATAGGATTCCTTCAAACAAGTCAAATATGAGTTTCTCTTCAACCCCATCATTTTGAAGAAGCCCCTACCCTTGCGGTCTTCTGGCATGAGCAAAATCGGAGTCTCCTAAGGAATGCCGGCTAACCCTCCTATTTCTTCGAGCAATGGGGTCATTTCAAGGTCCCTAAATCGAAACACTAATATATCACTGTCCCAAAATAAAGTCACAACCTCTATGATTTTGTTGTCAGGATGAATTTCCAAAAGAGAACATAAGTTCCCCAAATACTTGCGGATGAGAGTCCGGTCACTGGAATGAAGGTATTCCCACTAACTTAGCAACCTTGGGTGAATGTTGGTTACCATGCCGAACCTAGGGATTTCGTCCCTCATTTCTGCAAAACAAAGTGTTAGTCCCTTACCCCACCGGAATCGACTATTTAAATCAATAATTAGCATAATGGCATTTAGTTCTCCAAATAAATACACAGAATATGGTGTTGTCCGTTTGGGTTCCAGGGGGACCCGGTGGACTTTGGACAAGGCTATCTTAAAGAGTCATTATGTGGACAATATAACTGACTCGACTGGGTTTGACAGTGATACATGAAAAATTTAATAGAATAAGGTTTCTACGGGGTGCTAGACCGGTACCCTTGAGCGGACAACTCAAGAGGGAAAGGCACGGAACTGTCGACTGTACCGCTGATCGACTGGCTTTACCGCAAATATGCCTTTTCCAAATTTAGGGGGTAATAATATCGGAAGAGCGCAACCACTCATTAAGCATTGCTATGGTATTTGTTTGGCACGAGTGAAATATGATGTTGAAGATGCAATTACAAATTGTCACGTATTTTCATGTTCATAACAATTACAATAATTGCTCAAAAAATTACAACGATATTGAAGGAAAACAGTAAATGAAAGCGTTAAAGAAAAAGAAACAAAAAGACAAGTCAGTTTCGAATAAAGGCATTAAACAAAGCAATAAAGAAAACAATAAAGTCACATATAACATGAAGTGGTAAAAGCCTAAAAAGTCCCCAGCAGAGTCGCCATGCTGTCGACGCCCCCTTTTTCTCGCAAAATCGGGTTTACGACATTTGGGAAGACAAATCTATTCCAGTTTGGAAATTGGGTTTTTGGAATTGAAGAGTCGCCACCTAATGATTAAGTCCATTAGGACACTAAGGGTTTTGAGTTTAAAAACCAGAGTTTGGGTAAGGTCTAGAAATTATCTTGAGGGGAAGGTGTTAGGCACCCCTCCAGATCCACTAGTGTGGTTCCCGGCCATGCTATGTTGTGACTTTAATGCAAATAAGTATACAAATAATCTCACACATAAGGGTTGCAAATAGGTACGTAACAAGCATGTTGAAATTAAGGTCTAGATGGTCTCACAATTTGTTTGAGGGACGGTCTAAGTGCAGAAAATTAAACAAGACATGAATAAATTAAAAATTTAGAAGAAAAGGAATAATGCGGTAAAATTAAAGAGGAGTTTTGGATGGCTGAAACAAAGACAGAATTTTATTGATATTAACAAAGTTACATAAAGGAAAGGGGTCCTAGGTTTGCAAAACACATGGATCATCCACACAACACCGGTAGCCAATCGTACGCATGGTGTTATCGTGTGATCATCATTTCCATGTCTACCCTTCCCACCCCGTTAAGGTATTAAGCGCGGAATGGTATCCGTTACCTACTGCATTCTATCACTCGTCTCACCTATCAGTCCCGGAGGCGTTTAGGACTACTAATCCTAAAAGGGGAGGGAGTTTGGCCTTTCAAGGTTTTTAAAAGTAGAAAATTCTAGGGCGACAACCAAAACACTTAAAGCAGTTAATGGGGAACTAGTAGGAATTAAGGGCTCAAATATGCCTCCTCACTTAAAGAAATGGATTGTTTAGCATGTCTTACACATACTGATTAGGTCCTTGGTTAAAATTAACATAGGAAGAGTTGATTTACCACATATTTCCCAAATAGAGAGTCCAAATTAGTCCTGCTTAGATGTAGTTGTCGAAAACTGACAATTGATTAATTACTTAACTATTTGCCTATGTTAAACGGGATCTATAGGCATGACATCTATTAATTCAGGTATAGAGGAATAAGCTGATTGCAAAAAAAAAAAGTTGTTGGTTATAAGCTCTACGAGTGTTTAAAATTACCACTGATTTTAGACTTAAGGGCGAGTAGGAGATTCAGATTTAGTTGATAGCTCCTATGGGGATGCTTTCTAGGTGCTACTTAATTTACCACTGTTTATTGTCATGCAGAGATCCTATAAGTAGGCCATCTATATGTAATTGGTTATTTTAAATCCTATAAGCAGATTTGCCTAGTGACAGATGCACATGGAAAATGTAGGAAGTTCAATAGGCATATTATCTATACGATATGCAGGGCTTCAGCAACAATTTATGGGCATGGTATTTATACGAAGTGCAGAAAAAACCTATGAGCGTAGTATCTATGTGAAAATGCAGAATTTGGAATTGATAACCTATAAACATGATTTCTATATGAAAATGCAGAATTTTGAAAGTAAATTCCTAAAGGCGTGGTATCTATGTGAGATACAGAATTTGAAAGTAATAATCCTATGAACATGATTTCTATGTGAAAATGCAGAATTTTGAAAGTAAATATCCTATAAACATGATTTCTATGTGAAAATGTGGAATTTTGAAAGTAAATTCCTAAAGACATGGTATCTATGTGAGATGTAGAATTTGAAAGTAATAATCCTATGAACATGATTTCTATGTGAAAATGCAGAATTTTGAAAGTAAATGTCCTATAGACATGGTATCTACCCCTTTGGCATGTATTCAATCCCATCCCTTTTCGCTACACACCCCAATAGTTATTACAAAGTTTATTACAGGCCAAATTAAAATTACACCAGTGATTACATCTACATCTAATCAGCCTAATCCAGACTCAAAGTCTAATAATATGAGATAAACCAACTTCCAGGATTGGATTTTCAAAGCCTTTCTCTTATCTG
>MU760295.1:163879-190949 GCA_026770625.1 Nicotiana glauca
TTTGGCATGTATTCAATCCCATCCCTTTTCGCTACACTCCCCAATAGTTATTACAAAGTTTATTACAGGCCAAATTAAAATTACACCAGTGATTACATCTACATCTAATCAGCCTAATCCAGACTCAAAGTCTAATAATATGAGATAAACCAACTTCCAGGATTGGATTTTCAAAGCCTTTCTCTTATCTGGGATGTGTCAAAGTTCCAAGGAACTTCAAGAGTTCCAGGCAATGCTTACACCCCAAATATCATTGCAGAATTAGATTATAGTGCAGTATGGAAGGGCCAGCCCTCAAATGTCCAAGTTCTGAGGGAACTCCCAAGGCAAGGCTCATAAGAGGGGGGCAGAACTTAGAGACTAGGAGTAAGTGGAAGTGCAATGAAAGGGAATTAGGGGGGAGCCAGGGCAGGCTGATGATCATGCCTAGCAACTGGGCTGCTGGCACGCCCCTGACCAGCCTGTCATCCTTAGAATTGGGGAGTTAAGACCTTATTGAAGGTCAGATTCAGCCCTGGAAAGCAATTGGGATGCTGCCAGGCCATAACTTAACTCAGCACGCATAGGGAAATGAGGGTATGGGAGAAATTGTTTATACTAGCAGCAAGAGACAAAGAAAGAACAGGTAAAGCATATAGATACTTTAAATTTAACTTTGCAGAGAATTGATGGTAGGCATGGATACATGGACTGTAAATAAACACATTAGAAAGATACTGAAATTAATTTTAGAGCATACCAGTTCAAAGAAGCAAGTGGGGAGAAACAGTAGACTTATGAAAGCCAAAGTGCAGTTAAGAGGCAAGAGTATAGGTTTAGAAGAGAGTTGTGATTTCTGTATGCTTAATCGTGTGTGTGTTTTGTTAAAAAAGTTGTGTCATGTATTTATAGTGTAGAAAAGAAGCAGAAATAGGTAAGAAAATAGTTGTAAAATCAATCACACAAGGTTTCTCTTTAATTAAGGAATTCTGATTTCAAACGGGCATGGTAAATAAGGGAAGGAGTTCATGAAACACTTTTCAAAGTAATGCAAGAAGGGTAAATACATAATAGTTATATAAGTAAAGGGTTTTGACAGTACACGATCATGCAAATTAAGGAAAGGAAATCAATTGATAGCCAAGCAATCAAGAGTCGAAATTTTTGTGTGAATGAACCAAGTCAGAAAAAGGTAAAGAGAGGCTTTACTTAAGAAAAATCAGTAGCAATCAATTAACCCGCCAAAAAAAGGATTCTGATTCAAACACAAGTTTGAAAAATTTTCGAAGAAAATTCTTAACCCACATATAAAAGGGATTGTTATGCTAATCAGAAAGATTCATACACAAAAAGGATTCAAACTTAGTACATGGATCCAAAGTGAGTTGAGAGAGTCCAGGGCTCAAATAGAACCCTAGTCCAAACACACAAGACCAAACTCGCCAAAAACCCCAAATCCTAGTATTTTCGACTTGAACCAAAGGCAAAGAAGAGAAACAAGCAGATACAATAGAAGTTCAATTCAATTAGAGTAAGGGAATTAATTCGAAACACAATGAGAATAGAAGAGACAATAGAGGAAAATATGCTTCAGCAGACATAGTAAGAACACTTAATGAACATGGTTGGAAAATACAGTAGGCGAAGCATATCAAATCATAGTGGAAGGCAGGTAGCAGAACATAGCATAGAAACACGGCATAGAAACATAGCGTGTGAAAAAATACCCTGGAAACACGGTACAAAGAAGAACAAAATACAAAAAACATAGTAGAAGAATATGTATAAAAGAAAACATAAGAGCATAAAACATACACAAGAAAGGGAGAGGAAAAGTTGGAAAAGACTGAAGCATTTTTAAGAAACCCTAAATGAGAAAGAGGTGACTTTGAAAGTAAGATTTTTTAAAGAAAAATTGGGGAAACCTCTTAAAAACTCAAAGTAAAGCATAAATACACACATATCTGAAGAGAATCGGAGAAGAACCTCGATATCTAGGGTTTCAGACGAACCCTAGAATGAGAAAGGATTCGAAAATGTCCTATCTAAGTCGGATAAGACTGGAAACAGGCTCAGGAGGCTAAGATGTGACGGAGCTAGGCCGGAGATGGCCGGAAACCTCAAGTCGGCAGAGGTCTGGGTGGAGACCTTAGAGGTCTAGCCTAAAACCTTTGAATACCAAGCACACAGGAGCGATTGAGGTGAGTATGAGGGTTTCGTGGCCTGAGAAGCCATGGAAACCGATGAGAATTGCAGGGATTAGGGTTAGCTTTGGTGGCGGCGGCTAGGGTTTGTAGAGAGAATAGGAGAGGAAGGGCATTCAAGGGTGGTGGGTAGAGGGAAATGAATTAGGGTTGGGGTTATTTGGTGAATTAAAAAGGAAAGGCTGAATTTGAGCCGTTGATCTAGAAGATCAACGGTTGTAATTAAAAGGGGGGAGGGGGGAGGGGAAGGGGTCCGGTCGGGTAATTTAATAGGGTCAGGGGTTGGGTTGATTTTAGGAATTGGGCCGGTTAAGATTGGGTCAATGGGGTCAATTGGGGGCTTTAATATGGCTATAACTGAAATGCAAATGGGCTATACGTTAAATAGCCAATTTTTCCCTTTTAATTTAATTAAAATAGTTAAAATAATTTTAGAAAATAAATTAAAAGCACTGAATTGATTAATAATATATAAATGTTAATCTAAAAATACTGGGAGCAATTTTATAATTATTATCACACCTCCTTTTTACTTTACTATACCCCCGAGAAGGGTATAATAAAGGGAGTTTTTCCAATTAAAGGACAATCGAAACGGGATTCGTTTGTTAAGAGATTCAGAGTCACCATATGGAAGATTTATGGTGTCCCAAGTCACCAGTTTGAATCACGAATCGAGGAAAAGATTGACTCTGTATTACAGTCCGCAAACCAGAATTCTGAGTAAGGAATTCTGTTAACCCGGGAGAAGGTGTTAGGCATTCTCGAGTTCCATGGTTCTAGCACGGTCGCTCAACTGCTATATTTGGCTAAAATCTGATTTTAATACAATTATGAACCTATGTGCATTTTTATCTTTTAACTGCTTTTTATTATTATTATTTTTAGCGAGAATTGCAACGTCATGAAAACACATCTCGAACCACGTCACATTAATGCACCTGTGGCTATTGACATATTTCGACTCCGTTGAGATTTAGATTTGGGTCACATAAATGTGCACCCGAGTTTAAGAAGGTAAATTATTAAAAGTGCACCTAAAGTGACTAGCGTGTTATTATCTTTGGGGAAGGCCGTGAAATTTACTAAACGGCCCATCCCGAATTCTAAATGTTTTATCTTAACCATTTATTGAGGCCCCCACAATTTATGTGTTTTACTTGGCCAGGCTTGTCTCATTTATTCTTTAAAGGTCCGTCCTAAAGCGACTATGATTTTCCAATTATATTGTCTCTAAAAGATATAAAGAAAAGGCCCTAAAATATTATAAAATCGGGCTTCAAGTTCAAGTCCGGGTTCAAACAAAAGGAAAAGCCTTTTAATTTGAACCCGCTACCTAACTCAAAGCCCAAACTTATATTGTCGCTAAACCTTGAATTTAACCCTTTCAACTAAATCCAGATTATTGACCAGAATAGGCTGATTATTTTACGATACTAACGTGAACGAATTAATAGCCTTAATTTGTGCTTCATTCACATATGATTCTAAAGCGACTACAACAAGTTATCCAAATTGTTGATTAGATAATGTGACGCAAAGCTGTTTGGATTATACATGCAACTTGAAACCACTACTGTCATAGACACCACCATTTAAATCACTTCAGAATTGTGTTTTTATTACTTGCAAAATACTAACTAAAACACGTATACAACTATGATAAGACCCTCGCTACATAACCTCGAATTTAAAGTCTAAAATAGTCCGAACTAATTCAAGTACATTCCAATTCCTACAAAGTAAATATGATTGGAAAGAGTCTAGTACAAACCATCTACTAACTATACTACTAAGACAGTTTACATATATAAACTTCAAAAGACAAGAGGATTGCAGATTTCATCGCATCATTTCAATATCCAAGCTATATCCATACATGATTCGAATGTGTACCTGGATTTGAAGACAGAACAAAAATAAAGAGAAAATCAGCAGCGGCAGATTCAACAGCAAAACACCAGCAACAATAACAGGAAGAAATCAACCAACAGCCCAGAGCTCAATTCCAACAACCCAGAAATAATATGAAACTAGTAGAAACCAAAACATTGACCCACAGCAGTACCAAAACAAACCAAATGAACACGAAGAAACAACCAGAACCACTTGAAACTTTCAATATGCTAAAGTTCAATTAGAAACCATTTTCAGTTGGACTCAAAGTAACTCGAAATCAGTCTAGTGTATTTGAATGAGAAAAATGAAATCACTGAAGAAAAAAAAAACTTCAATGAAATAGTGAGACTTCTCAATGTTTCTCTCTGTTCTTTTCAAGCCTTAACACTCTCCAAAACTGATCCAAAAGCTAGCCAAAGCTCTCTATTTTTGTTTAATCTCCAAACCCCTCTCAGACTGGTTAAGGACTCAAGGAGAATGCCAAAAGACCTCAAGACTGATTAAAAAAAGGCCCCCTCAATCTGTCAAAACTCCCTCTATTTATCCCCATACTTCACTAACTTTCCAGCTCTTAGGAGCATTAAGCTAATTAAGAAAGTATTTTTGCCCATGATATTCCTTAGAATTCCACTAGAGTATGTTTTGTTCCTCACTATTATATGGCTTTTAATTCAACTGTTATGGGCACCCATTTGTTTAATCACTTCCTCTTAAAATCCTTATCTTTTCCTTATTAAATTCAAACAGGTATGGGCACCTATTTCTTAATCCATTTCCTTTAAACCATTATGTTGTGTTCTCCACTAACCCTTGTCCCTTCTTATTTTACTTCCTAGCATGGGCATTCTGACCTTTTTTAAATCAAGCGTGCCTTGACAGCCATGCTATCCTGTTACCCTCCATTCTACTTTCAAATTAATGCCTCAGTTCAAACCTTTACATTAAATTACCCTCAGTTCAATCTCTACCAAAACCATCAGCTATAACCAATTCCCTTAATCAAACTCAATCAACAACTTAAACTACATCAAATCAGATCAAATAACATCAAAGCAAAGATAAAGGATTCAATGATTCAGGACAAATCAGACTGGACTATTAAGGTCAAAATTGATTCACACACATACATGGGAATAAGATAACTGTATTGGGAACAAATCATAACTTTAAATTAACCTTAAACAAAAATGCAGGAACAGACAATATACTAACTATGAGCTCTGAGGCTGAGCATATAAGGGTTAGAAAAATGAAACAACATCCAATAACTTAGAAAGAACAACTAAACTATAGGCATGAATGGACCAATCGACGAAATCATTTAATCGATTCAACATATGCTAATCAACCAAAAATAAGAAAAACTGGACTAGAGAAAGGGTCCGAAAGAGGAGGAAGAGGTAATTGATAGAAATGAATAATTATAACGAAACTCAATCCGATAAATAATAACAACAACAAAAACAAACAAAAAATAAAAGGAAAGAAATACCTCAGAATCTCAATCGAGGTACCTTAATCGAGTTGACCTTCGACTTGAACTTCTGAGGCCAAAACAGACCGTAATCGAGTGTTCTCGACTAAGAACACTCGACTAAAGTCGATTAAAACCTCAACTTTTCCCCCTCGGACCAATTCCATGTTTGGTTCTTCTAAGGTTTGCTCAGTAGATTTGAAACTCGACGAGCTCTGCTATGATTCGAGCAAAACTAACATGGGATTTGGGACGAGGGTAGCCTGGTGGTTCAGTGGTGTTGATTTGGGGTTAAACAGACGACCTAGGGTTTGGGGTCGATTTCTTCGATCTAAGATTCGAAGGGTTCTGTGAGGATTTGAAGGAAGCTGAAGGTGGATTCGGACTGAGGGGGACTAGGTGGTTCAGGGGTGTAAGTTTTGTGGTCGTCGGCGTTGTTGCCGACGGGTTTCAGGCGAAAGGGAGGGGTGCCGGCTAGGTAGGGTTTCCTCCTCTATGAAAGAGACGAGGGTTTGAGAGAGACAATGGGGGTTTGTCTTGGAGGGGGAGGGGTACGTGTTGGGAATATATAATGGGGTGGGGATTTAATTCTGGCCGTTTGATCAAACGAGATCAACTGTATGGATCATTCACTTAAGTGGAAACGGTGTCATTTGATTAAGTGGGGGACTGAGTTGGACCGGGTACAGAGAACGGGTCAGGATCGGGTTATGGGAGAGATGATCTCAACCGTTGGATATGTGAGATCCAACGGCCCAGGTTGGGTGTGACAGAACGACGTCGTTTGGACGTCTGTAAGGCCTGAAGATTTGGACCGGGCATAGGGGTGTTGAATTGCCTGGTTTTGAGGATTTAGCTTGGGCCTGGGATTTTTAGCCCAGTCCGATTTTCTCTCCATTTTTCATTTTGTTTCTTCCTTCTCTTTCTTTTTATTTCCTAATTTTAAAACCAAAAATCCTAGATTAAATTATAAAACAAAAATTATCTTAAAAATACTAGTTTACTCTTAATAATAATTACCACACATAATTAAATACCAATAAAAATAAAATCACACAATTTGGACATTAAATGTTAAAAATGCAACGTACATTATTTTTGTGATTTTTTTTATTTTGTAAAACAAAATTAATTACTCCTAATTGTAGAATTAAATCCTAAATGCAAATGCGACATATTTTTGTATTTTCATTAATTTAAATAAATAAACATGCACACACAAACGCAAAATATCACGAAAAATTCACAAAAATGCACACAATAAAACAGACAATTTTTATTTTGATTTCTTTGGGAGTAGTTCGTATGGGGCAAAAATCACGTGCTCACAATTGTAAGATGCTATTAATCGCAATATAGGCTATAATTGCAATTTTAGCTTAAAATATCAAATAGATTTATAAAAAATATGCAAAAATTACCTTAATTATATTGTGATGTAAATATGAGGATGAAAATAAATTACTCACTAAATGATAAATTTGGGAATAATTATTGAATTTTGTACTATTAAAACAAATAATAAAATGATTTAAAAATTAGGAAAAGATGTCAAAAATTCTTGAGCATACTTATATATGCATGTATATGCTATTTTGAGAATATTTTGAGTATAAAAATTGATAGGAAAAAATTGGGTATCAACATAAACAACACCAAATCCATCAAATTTCATCGAATTAAAGTCTAAGTTCTTCCAAAACTTCCGAAACACGCATCCGATCAAAAACCCAACCAAATCACCTCCGAATAACCTGAAATTTTGCGCACACATCCCAAATTACATAACGAAACCAAATCACATAACGAAGCTACAGCAACTCTCAAAATTCCATTCCGACCATCGGATCAAAATCTTACCTATCAACCGGAAATCGCCAAAATACTAACTTCGCCAATTCAATCCTCATTCTACACCGGACCTCAAAAATCACTTCCGATCACACTCCTAAGTCACAAATCATCCCGCGAAGCCAACTGAATCATCAAAATTCATATCCGAGCCCTCTAACACATAAGTCAACATCCGGTTTACTTTTCTAAATTAAGCCTTCCTTAAAAAGACTAAGTGTCTCATTTCCTTCTAAAATCAGTCCAAGCCCACTCGATCACACAAGACACTGATAACGAAGCAGAAAATGGGGGAAATGGAGCGGTAACCCATGAGACGACGGGTCGGGTCGTCACATCCTCCCCAACTTAAACAAACGCTCGTCCTCGAGCGTACCCAGAGTTGTTCTAGAAGCCAACCAATAGCTGAATAACTTTACCATGCATATACCCCGGGGTGATCCCACGTCACCCTATCTCATATAGGTTCGATAACACGTTATAACTAAAATTTCACAATCCATCCTAGCCCATAAATCATAGAACCACATTTTCACTTCTGAAACCATCAATACGATTAAACATCACACCTATACTCTGAATAGACCCATAACTCAAACACATATAGTGATAACTACCTTTCACAGCAACGGCACACAACACCCGAATACCGATAGAAAACCTCTTATCAACTAAAGTCTCATTCCAATACTTCCATATATTGCCAATGATAAATGAAACACATAATAAACCATAATCAATTCTTAGATCAGCCATCCATAAGGCTACTTCTCCTTTGGCAAGGACCATAGCAAAATTTTGAACCGAACCTCAATATTTATCCATCAAACATGCTGAAATCGAATCTCTTTGTATTCATTACAGACCCCAACAACCTCATCTAATCCATCATAATTACTCTGGTGACATGACACACAAAGACAGGTTGAAGCCACAACTTGCGCAGTATGCGCACCAATAAGCAACAATCCGAACATGCTCACATCATGAAACGACTCAAATGAAAGAGTTGTACCTCAAGCTCACCAGTATCATCACAACACACAACTGAGAACCCGTCTCGCATCATAGAAATAGAGCACACGAGGCTAACCCGCAAGGTCATACCTCTACATAGCTTTGCTGCAATGCACGATCCTAACCAAACACTTCTCCACATGAAACACCCCAAGTCACTAACAAGCTCAATAACGATTGAATCAACCTATCCCTCAACAATACCATTTGGGGCCAACCAAGCCGACTCAAGCTAGAACACGCATCCATATTGGCCTGCCAATGAACTTATTATCAAGGAAACCTGAAGCTGCTCCTTCCACTACTACAACTGCTACCGGAGCCATACGATACGGTGTCTAGCACCAAATCAATACTGAAATCCACAACCTCGCCCGACGACAAGAATTATATCTGAAAAGTCCCTCAACATCGGAACTAAATCAATGGTAGAAACCTCTACGCTGACATCCATCACGAAGGCCCAACTAAGAAAGGAAATCCTTCCCAACCGTCCGCTAGGTCTTCGAAATATAAAATTCCCAATAGGACATAATCCGGCAAACATCGCCACTCAATCTGTGGCATTTCCCGACATAGCTAACCACGCCATCTTATCGCAATATTCCAGAATAACACAACACAGAAACAACCAATTTGAACCCAATATCACATCTCAGATATAATATACCAAGCAACAAAAGGTTTGCTCAGGTCTCCAAACCCCGATAGTCAATAAACAGTGTCGATGTACACGATCTACAGCCACAACATAGCCTGGATATGAGAACTTTCGGTCTCCAATTCCATGTAGCACACAAATCACCATACCTGATCCCAAATTCCGCCATCCGAATACATATCACAGCTCAAATACCCAGTCATTCTACGAAAGATATTCTAAAATTCCCATGTCCATTCAAGCAAATCGAATATCAGTAGTCGAACTAAAAAAAAAGTGCCACAGTACCACCGAAGTACTATCAACTTAATCACATTGCCTTTTTTGAAACATATACCCTTACCAAATCACCATGATTAGCAATACCCTCCCCTTAATCACCCGAAAACCATTCACCCTGAGCATCTGAAGCTCATTTCTCTAATCACCTAATTATATGACTTTCCATTCAGAACTGAACCGTAACCTTACAAACACAAATCGTAATCCTCTACAACATATCGCGTATACCATACCATCCTAGGATAACATGAGAACTTCATCTCCCTTTCGAACCACAAACATCTACGTACTCAACTAGTCAAGAACTTCCATTGATCCCATCTAGAAGAAAATCTTTACACATCCCATGCCCATCACATTCGTAGAAAATGCACTTCTCCAACCGCGGAAGAAATCAACAAGAACTCCCCCAATTCTGTTTGCACAAAGTAAACTGCCAAGGCTGAATCCTTGTAACCAGACCAAGCTAAGCAAGCCATCAAAACCTAAGAGCATTGCTGCAAATACCTGTAAGAACCCATTACCTCAAACATTTACAAAGAATCAATCATATCCTCACCATACCAATTCGGTCTATTATCAAGCTACCCCATCTATCTAAATTTTCTTCCGATTCATCTCCAACTTGATATTCCCTCTTGCTATAGCACCAAAATGCCTCAACCCAGGCTTTCCACATGAGACCCAAGCATAAGACCACACTGTATAAGACCTATAAGCCGCTGAATACTCTCTTAAATATTCCCATAAACACCACATTCCAAAATACTTTACTCTGAAGAACTTCTTGCGAATCTAAGTTTATGACCTTTTCTTTCCTGATACTAATACATAGAATCCCATAATTCACATAGAAATACCACAAGTCTTGACCTCTTCCAATGAAAACAACAGTTTCTAACCACATGTGCAACTTTAAAGCACTCAATTGATGTATACAGACTCTTGAACACATTAGAACTATTCTTGCAAGTCATTCTCTCTTATTCAAGCTACAATTTCCCTGATCAATGGACAAAACCACCCGAACCTCATTGGCATCCTGATACCGCATAACGTAGCCTCATCTCAATACAACCAAGAAACCTCCTGCTCCATGCAACGAGCATTCCTTACTAATAACAAATCTAGACATTCCGTGATTCTCATACCCTATGAAGCACAATATAATCTTTGCCAAAATTTTCCTTTACTCGAGCCATAGCCAATTCACTCGCATGTCTCAAATTGGAACCAACATAGCACATAACCGTAGAATCAGCTAATCAATAGCAACTCCACAACTTGGCTCGAAGCCATAGATCAAAACACATACACTCATAATGCATATACTCCACTGCTGCCTTAATACCATAGTGAGATTAAACTCAAATCTTTTGTAAGCTTGTGAATCACAAACCATCTGGTACTTTAAATCTTCTGCAAATGTCACATTCATCCCCGCAATAGTTAAACCCACTCTCATAAGCGACCCGAAATTCCAAATTTCAACACGTAATTTTCACTTGCACATGAGATCTCCTAACATATACATAAGGATCACACCACTTTAGAACACTTCGCAGAAGATAATCCACCTACTTTGCCTTCAGTTAACATTTTTGTATACCTTCCACCGTCCTAAACTGTACGCAGTAGCTTAACCTTCCTGAGTCTAAACTCATATCTCAACATAAAATTTTACTTCACTCTCAACTAGAAACATGAAAAGATTCTTCACGCGCCCATAACTCGGGGCTATACCTCGAATCACGATGGAATTCAAAACCTAATAGTTCTTCTATCATCCAGTAGACCTTCCTCATCACTTCCAAGTCACATAGATACATCTCGCAATACTAATATACTCATCACCTAGCTATCCATCCGTCACTTACACTAATAGGGACAATACTGAACATGTAAGTTCAAAACACTTGTTCACCAAATCAACACCTCTATTCTCAAGCCATAGGAAAAGACCCGGCCTCAAGTCCTCTAGACTGGCCTAATATCAAACTCACAGAGATCACATCTCACTCCTCGATCTCGGAATCACAAGCCATCAAGGCACATCTAATTTTGAGCGCTCATGGGTCATGCAAACGTGTGGAAGGAATTTCAAGAGTTACATTTCAAGCTGAATCAAGGACGCATGATAAGAATTCCAAGAATGTGAAGTTTTCCTAAAGGCTCTGCAGCCTCTCGAGGATAAATACAAACGTCTCCATACCGATCCGCAAGACTCTACTAAACCTGCTCATGACTCGTGAGACCTAGTAACCTAGGCTCTGATACCAAACTGTCATGACCCAAACCCCGTTCCGGTCATGATGGCCCCTCTCGTGGAGACAAGGCTAGCCAGACCATTACAGAACACCTCTTTTAAGTAATTAAACCATTCATAACCAGTTTAAATATGATTTAATAATATTACTTAGCGGAAGTACAACCCAACACAGCCCCAATCGGGGTGTCACAAATTACGAGCATCTATTAGAGTGTAAATCCAACTACAAGGCCAAAAACATAAAAAGCCGGAATAATGAACAAAAGAGGGAGAAAAAAACGGTGCTGTGAACACTGGCAGTCACCTCGTTAACTCATATAACTCTACCTCTGATCAGGCAAAACCCGCTACCAGGTGGATAAATACCTGCATCTGCACACGAGGTGCAGGGAGTAAAGTGAGTACTCCAACTCAGTGAGCAATAAAAGTAAATAATAACTGAGCAGTAAGAAATCACGTGAAGCAAATCATCAGGCTATATAGAAGCAGTGAAGCTGTGAAATCTTTAGAAATATCTTAGCTCAGTTTAAAACCTCTTTGGAAAATGACTTTTTCAACGATTATGCAAATGAATGCAAAACAAATAGTGGAGGTAGGCACAAAAGTTCTCCCCTCGGGCACCATACTCAATTTGCAGATAATGTCAAGCAATCCGGTAGATATCACATGAAGTAGCACAATCAACAGATAATGGCAGACAATGAAACAAAGTAATTAAATAGAACAATACCAGTACCACTGCGGCATGCAGACCGATCCATATACCGCTACAGGGTGCAGCGCGATCCATATTTATCATCGACGACGCTCACTGGGGTGTGCAGACTCTAGGAAGGGCCCCTTACGGTCCAAGAACAATATCAAGCCATCTTGTGGAATCAATCTAGGCCATCGGCCTCATATCAATATTAGTATAACATTACTGCGGCGTGTAACCCGATCCATATATGTATATATATTGTCGCAGCGTGCAGCCCGATCCAATAGTATCCTCACAATATAGGCCCTCATCCTTACTCAGTCAACAAAATCACATAAGCCATTCGGGCAACAATAAACATGATGCTCAGCCCACAATATTGTTGGAAATATCATTTCAAGTGTTAAAGCAAAGGAAACTTGGCTGAGTTTTGAAAACACTAGAAAGTACATGACTGAGTTCAAGTATAAACTCAAAACAATGAGGAAGTATTAACAACTATCCCCGAAGGGTTCAAATAACTGGCACGAAGCCCAAATATGACAATCAACCCAAATTATAATGATAACAAATAATTTCAATCAAATACGCAATAAATTCATCAATCGGGACAAACCAAGTCACAATTCCCAATGGTTCTCTTCCCCACGCTCACTATCTGGCATGCAAGTCACCTCAATATAGCACTACGATGTGCAAATCCAGGGTTTCAAACCCTCAAAATATCATTTACAATCATTACTCACCTCGAACCGGTGAAATCTCTAGATCGCGGCGCCTTTGCCCCTCAAATCGGCCTCTACGTGCATCAAATGTATCCAAAAACAAAGCGAATACATCAAAATATGCTAAGTGAACAAAGCCCAAGCGAAAACTATCAATAACGGGCACAAATCCCGAAATTACCAAAACCCGAGCCCCGGGCCACTTCTCAAAACTCAGAAATTTTTACATTGACGGATTTCTTATCTTGCCAAGAGTCCATACATATCAATATCAAAAGAATCGGAGTTAAATTGACCCCTCAAATCCCTATTCTTAACTCCCTTAAGTTCAAGCTCTAACCTCCATTTTAAATCCTTGATTTTTTAGTTTTTAAGTCTAAATTCATGTAATAACACCTTAGGGTTGTGTTTTTTGTTGAAAAATCCTTACCTCAACGAAGTCCCTTGATTTCCCTCTTCAGAGTCGCCCCAAAAGCTCCAAGGTTGAAGGCAACAATGGTGAAATAACCCAAAATCGCGAAATGAAATAACTTATAAGGTCTGCCCAGGCCTTTCCGCATTTGCGGTCTCAAAATTCGCTTTTGCGGTTCATCCATCCATTTATGTGGAAATTCACTAAAGGCTCCAAGCGGCTTCTACGGTATCCTAACCGCATCTGCGGCTTCGCAGGTGCGGGACACCTACCGTATTTGAGAAATTCCTTAAGTCCAGCCTAACCGCATCTGCGATCCTATAGCCGCATCTGCGGCTCCGCAGGTGCGATTCCCTATCCGCATCTGCAGTCCCAGCATTTCCCTTTCCTTTCTGCTTTTGCGATTTCCACCCTACATCTGCAACATCGCACCTGCGGTCCCTAAGCCGCAGGTGCGAAAATACCAGCAACAGCAAAACCTGAAATTGCCCAAGTCCAAATTTTTCCCCGTTAGCCATCCGAAATCACCCCGAGGCACCCGGGACCTCAACCAACAGTTCCAACACATCCTAAAACCTCATTCAAACTTGTTCCAGTCCTCAAAACACTTCAAGCAACACCAAAACCATCAAATTTCATCGAATTAAAGTCTAAGTTATTCCAAAACTTCCGAAATACGCATTCGATCAAAAACCCAACCAAACCACCTCCGAATAACCTGAAATTTTGCACACACATCCCAAATCACATAACGAAGCTACAGAAACTCTTGAAATTCCATTCCAACCCTCGGATCAAAATCTCACCTATCAACCGAAAATCGCCAATTTACTAACTTCGCCAATTCAAGCCTAATTCTACACCGGACCTCCAAAATCACTTCTAATTACACTCCTAAGTCACAAATCATCCCCCGAAGCCAACCGAATCATCGAAATTCATATCCGAGCCCTCTAACACATAAGTCAACATTCAGTTGACTTTTCCAAACTAAGCCTTCCTTAAAGAGACTAAGTGTCTCATTTCCTTCTAAAATCAATCCAAGCCCACTCGATCACACAAGACACTGATAACGAAGCGTAAAGAAGTAGAAAATGGGGGAAACAGAGCAGTAACCCATGAGACGATGGGTCGGGTCGTCACACATATATAGCAAGGTCTTAGTGGTGGCTATTGGCTCTAAGATCTCTATTTTCCTATAATTGTTTTTGTAAACATAGGAAAATATGATTATACATGACACGTCACGTCTGTACTTGGCTGTCCAAACGTCTTAGAAATGAGTGTTAACTGTCGATAATTATTGGTAATGTGTTTAAAACTTTTTTTACATGTGGTATTGGTTTAGAAGATTGTGTGACAAATGGCTCTACTAAGCTAAGTGGCTATGAATATCATACCATGTGGTACTTTGCATGAAGATATGTAGCCAAATGGCTAAACCATAAACAAATGGCAATCCTCTTTCATGCAATCAAATATTTGGCAATATAAAAAGCTTTCCTTAGGCCTATAAATAGCCATGATTAGACCATTATTCTTCAATCATCAAACACCAAGAAAAGCTAATCATTAGCAAAGAAGAAATTCTTCTTTCTTCTTTCCCTCCTATACGTCCCTCTCCTTCTAATTTCTTCTTCTATAGTATTTTAATTGGCATAAGATATTAGTTGCTCTTTCTCTTCCAAACTGCTGGATTTATTATTTAATTTTATTGATTCATGTATCCTATAAATAAAATAGAGTTAGACTTGTTTAATCCTGGGGAAACATTTTATATTGATGAAATGGTTTCTTAGGGCAGTGCCTAGGATGACTCAATCCAATTTATGTGTATGTTACAAATAATATTATTGTAGTATTATTATCGTTATTTTTCGATGTTATTTCCCTACAATCTAAGAAACCATGGTAAATAATACTACTACGGAAATTTTTTATGGTGCTACCAATTTTGGTGTTGTCTCTACTGCTACTGTTCCAGCTGTCCTTCCAGATATCTGTGGTATTGCACCCACAACTTTGGAACACACTAAAGTCCAAACACATGTACGTGAACAGACATGGTTACATATCCAATGCTAATATTAAAACCTTCTAGAAAAATACACATCAATGCAATAGTAGAGTTGGGATAAATGACAATATCACTAAGTCAAAATTAAATTTGACTAAAGTGGATAATATAATTGTTGTTCTCATCTCCTAAATAAATAATGTGGCCAGTGTGAGAGATTGGGTAATTGTGATGACCTAACCCGTTATCTCATGAGTTACCGCTTTGTTTTCCCTGTTTTCAGCTTCTTTATGCTTCATTATCCATATCTTATGTGATTGAGTTGGTTCAGAGAGGTTTTGGTAGGAAATGAGACACTTAGTCTCTTTAAGGAAGATTTGGTTTGGAAAAGTAAACCGGATGTTGACTTATGAGCTAGAGGGTTCGGATGTGATTTCCGGTGATTTGATTAGCTTCGGGGTATGATTTGTGACTTAGGAGTATGATCGGAAGTGATTTTGGAGGTCCAGTATAGAATTAGACTTGAATTGGCGAAGTTAGTATTCTGGCGATTTCCGGTTGGTAGGTGAGATTTTGATCCTGGGGTCGGAATAGAATTCTAAGAGTTGTTGTAGTTTTTTATGTGATTTGGGATGTGGGTGCAAAATTTCAGGTCATTCGGAGGTGTTTTGGTTGGGTTTTTTATCAAATGCGTGTTTTGGAAGTTTTAGAAAAACTTAGGTTTGAATCCGAGGTAATTTGATGGTTTTGGTGTTTTTTGATGTGTTTTGAGGATTGGACCAAGTTTGAATGATGTTTTAGGATGCGTGGGTGCTTTCGGTTGGGGTCCCAAGGGCCTCGGGGTGATTTCGGATGGCTAAGGGGATGAGTTTAGACTTGTGTTTTAGTAGAAAATCTGCTGCTTCTGGTATTTCTGCACTTGCGGAAAAGGGACCGCAATTGCGGTCTCGCAGAAGCGAGTGAGTGGTCGCAGGTGCGAGTTTTGCTGGGAAGTCTAGTTTTCGCAGATGCGGATGAGCCGCAGATGCGGCATTGGCTTCGCAGAAGCGAATTTTGTTTATAAGGGAATTTCCGTAGAAGCGAATATTAGTCTGCAGAAGCGGAAGCCGCCGATGCGGATTTTAACCGCAGAAGCGGTCCTGGCTTAAGTGAACATCCACAGAAATAGAGCGTTGACCGCAGAAGAGGAAGCCTCAGATGTGGGACTCTGACCACAGATGCGGTAATGGCTGGACAGAAGGGTTTTTAAATTCATTTTTGTTCCGCGAGTCTAAGTTAATATTCACCATTGTTGAGCATCCTTGAGAGATTTTGGATGGGAATCGAAGAGGGTTTCGACTGGGATTGATTGGAGGTAAGTCTTACGATCAAAAAATAAGATTTAATTGTAGAATCAACTTGGAAATTCATGAAAATTTATCAAATAGGGGGAAGAACTGGGGCTTGGGTTTTGATATTTTAAATTGGGTTTTGTTGGGTCATTTGAGCTCGAATTTGGGAGTTCTTGATATGTATAGACTCGTGGCGAGACAAGGAACCTGTTAATGTGAAAATTTCTAAATTTGGAGAAGTGGGCCTGGGGCTCGGGTTTTTCTAATTTTGAGAGTTTTGCTATTTTTTGATTCCTTTATATTGGGTTATGTTCCCTTAGCCTATTGTGACGTATTCGTTGTGGTTTTGGTCAGATTCGACGCGCGAGGAGGCCAATTTGAGAGGCAAGGGCATAACGAGCTAGGGATTTGGCCGGCTTGAGGTGAGTAATGATAGCAAATGATGTCCTAAGGATTTGAAGCCCTAGATTGCACAACGTAGTGCTATATTGAGGTGAAACACGCACTCAATGACGAGTGAGGGGTTGTTTACTCATGGGGATTGTGACTTGGTCCGTCCCGATTGATATTTTTACTGCGTATCTGACTTAGATGCGTTTGTTATCAACATGATTTCGGCTTATTGCCATGTTTTGGGCTTCATGCCGAATACTTGAATCCTTCATGGACTTTTATCACTGTTTGCTTACTATTTTTGATATATTACTTGAACTCAGTCCTATTGATTGATATTGTTTTACAAACTCAGCCACTTTTATTTGAATTTGAGATTTGAAGGATATCTCCACTGTTGTTTGGGCCGAGCACTACTGTTTTATTGATGCCCAAGGGGCTTGTGATGATTGTGGTCTGAGTGAGGCCGAGGACCATATGTGAGGATATGTTGAGTGATATGAAATGCCTTATCTTCCACGAGGTGCATTGAGTGATGTGAGGCCGAGTGCCGAGTCATGATGCCACGAGGTGGCTTGATTTAGCACTTGGGCCGTAAGGGGCCCCTTCGGAATCTGCACACCCACAGTAGGCGTTGGTACCCATATGATATGAAGTGAGCCCGAGGGGCTGACACTATGCTGAGTGACTAAGAGTGAGCCCGAGGGGCTGATAATATGCTGAGTGATTGATACGGGACCCGAGAGGCAGATTACTACTCACTATTTACTTGTTGTTTTCCCTGACTTACCTATTTTTAAAAGGAGATTTCATTTGATTCTTCACGATTTTACTGCTTTAAGTGATCTACTGCCTGATATAGAACTGCTTTGTGCCTTTATGTGTTTTCATGCCTTTAGCTATTTTTTATTATTATTGCTCACTGGGTCGGAGTACTCACATTACTCCTTACACTATGTGTGCAGATTCAGGCATAGCAGACCTGAATGCTAATTTCCTTCTAGACCAGGCAGCGGGTTGGAGTTACGAGGTTGTTGTTGAAGTCCGCAGCCCCTTGTCTCCCCTATCCTTTATCATTTGTGTTTTCTTCAGACTTGTAGAAGATTTCATACTCTGTAGACTTATAGCAAACTCTGTAGTAGCTCATGACTTGTGACACCCCAGTTTGGGCTGTGTCGGGATAGTTTCCGTTGTTCTTATTGCTATTTCCACATTTATGACTGTCTTACATGTGTTTTGGATTTGTTAATGTTAAATAATGTTAACTAAATTTTTAAAAAAAGGTGTTTGTGTTGTTCTGACTGGACTTTTCTTAACGATCGGCACCATCACGGCCGGGTTCGGGAATTTAGTCATGAGAAATTGGTCTCAGAGCCTAGGTTACTAGGTCTCACGAGTCATGAGCTAGTTTAGTAGAGTCTCATGGATCGATACGGAGACGTCTGTACTTATCCTCGGGAGGCTGCAGAACTTTTAGGAAAAATTCACATTCTTGAAATTCTTGTCGTACGAGCTTGTTGATTCGCGTGCTAAACTTCTCTTTATTCTATTCTCTCACAGATGGTGAGGACACGAGCTACCGGACGTGGCGGACGACCGCCAGTACCACCCACTAAGGCCACCAGAGGACGTGGACACAGTCATGGTCGTGGCAGAGGCAGAGTAGCAAGGGCTGCATCTGTTGATCCACTAGCTGCCCTAGCTCTGGATCAGACTCCAATAGTACCAGTTCAGGCACCAGGTGTGCCCATCGTGATTCTGAGCCTTCAAGAGACCTTGGCACAGATCTTGACAGTTTTCACTGGCCTAGCTCAGGCTGTTTCAGACCACCACAGTAGCAGCTACTTCGCAGGACGGTAGAGGCAATCAGACCCTTACTGCTCGCACACCTGAGCAGGTGGTGCAGGGATTACAGAGTCCAGAGGCACCTCCAGCTCAGCCAGTTACACCAGTGCAGAAGTTCAGGGTTCCGGCTATGCCTGAGGATGAGCAGCGTCGTTTTGAGAGGTTTGGTAGACTCCAGCCTCCGACATTCAGTGGTGCTGAGGGTGATGATGCTCAGGGTTTTCTTCACAGGTGTCAGCAGATGCTCCGTACATTAGGGATTCTTGACTCTAGTGTCGTGGCATTTACCACCTTTCAGTTTACTGGGGTTGCCTTCACTTGGTGGGAGGCGTATGAGAGGTGTAGACCTGATGGTGCAGCGCCCCTTACTTGGCAGGAGTTCTCCACTTTCTTCTTGGAGAAGTATGTGTAATAGTCCCGCAGAGAGGAGCTGTACATGCAGTTTGAGTGGCTACGGTAGGGAGATATGATTGTGTCTCAGTATGAGATGAGGTTTTCATAATTGGTCCGTGATGCCGTTTGGATGGTTCTCACTGATCGTGAGCGGATCAGGAGATTTGTTAATGGCCTTAACTACCATCTCCGTGTTCTTATGACTAGAGAGAGAGAGTAGTGGGTGCTACATTTGAGGAGGTGGTTGATATAACTCGAGAGATTGAGGCGGTTCGCCGTTAGGATCGAGAGGAGAGGGAGACTAATAGGCCTCGAGGTTCTGGCAGTTATAGTGGTGCTCCTTCGAGGGGCCAGTTCCAGCATGGTAGGGGTCGTTCTTTTAGGCCCGCTTAGTTAGCCCGTCCCGAGTATTGTGGGGCATTTTCAGGTTGTGGTTATTATGGTTCTCAGCAGGGTCAGCCTTCACTCAGCGCTCTTCCAGCATAGAGTTTATCTCGTGCCCCGTCTATTCAGGGATCTTCTAGGCCGAGTGTGTCAGCTAGTCACTCCAGTGCAAGGGCTTCCTTTCGGTCCCATTCTCCAGCACCTGGGAGTTGTTTTGACTGTGGAGAGTTTGGGCATGTGTGGAGGTAGTGTCCTTGTCATGCTGCTAGCTCATCTCAGCAGAGCAGTCAACCCTCGTCTTCTGGTCTAGTTTCTTCAGCACCTGCCCAGCCAGCTAGGTGTAAGGGTCAGGTAGCCAAGGGTCGCCCCAGAGGTGGAGGTCGATCAGGCGGTGGTTAGGATTATTTTTATGCTCTTCCAGGCAGGATAGATGACATTGCTTCAGATGCTGTCATTACAAGTATTACTTCAGTCTACCACAGAGATGCCTCAGTCTTATTTGATCATGGTTCCACCTATTCTTATGTGTCCTCATATTTTGCTCATCATTTGGGTACATCCCAAGGGTGTCTTGCTTTACCTGTTCATGTATCTACCCCGGTGGGTGATATTATTCTTGTAGACCATGTGTATTTGGAGACCCAAGTTGATCTATTGTTATTGAGCATGGTGGATTTTGACGTTTATTTTAGGCATGGACTAGTTATCTCCGTGTCATGCTATTCTAGACTGTCATACTAAGACAGTCACTTTGGCTATACCGGGTGTATCGAGGATCGAGTGGTGTGGTGTGTCTGATTTTGTTCCTAGTAGAGTGATTTCATTCTTAAAGGCCCAACGAATGGTTGGGAAGGGTTGCCTTTCATATTTGGCGTTTGTGAGGATGTTGGAGCCGAGACTCCTAGCATTGATTTTGTTCCAGTTGTGAGGGAGTTTCCTTATGTCACTACAAAAAATTGAAATTATTGTGGCGGTTATATTACGGCGGTTCCACATAACCGCTACAAAATATAATGAAAAATGGCGTTTTACTGGCCGCCGGATTAAATTTTTTTATAGCGGCAATTATTTTGTATTGCGGCGGTTACAAAATGCAGTAATATTTCAATCAAAATATATATTATACTCATTTAATAAGTTTTACTATTCCCCCCCCCCCCACGTTTATGAGACTCCCTCCAGAATTTTCCCACTTCTTTTAACTTCCCTCCATAAGCTCGTATATCCCCCAATTCCTTTAATTTTGTTTCTATTTCCACCAATTCCTCTTTCCCCCGCTACATTCTTATTGAAGGCTGCAGGTGAGGTAAGCATATGGCAGCAGCATAATCACTACACTACTTCAGATTCTTCTGTATCTCCCAATCTGTTTCTCCAGCTAGAAGAATCATTTAGCAGCTTCAATAATCTCAGGTAATGTAGCGATTAGGGTTCATGTTTAGTACCAAAAGTTTTTTCTCTTTATTAGGGTTCATGCATGTAGCGATTTCCCCCAATTTTATTCTAATTATTTTTCCTCAGTCTGATAATCTATGATTCAATCAGTCAATTAAGTTAAGTGTATATATGTGGCTCCACCACTGGCTACATTTTCTCGTATTTAAGTGGGAGCAGGATAGATATACTCTTCCCAGTTTTGAACCTAGGGACTTCTCAGTTATAAATTTATAATAAAAAGCTAACGGTGTTACTATATTCTCAAGAGAGATTGCCGTTGAACTTTGCGTTGGGGTCTGGTTTTGAGGTAATATAAGAAGATTACATATTGAAACTTATATTTCAAGTATGAATGAAGAAAGATTACATATTGAAACTTTTGACATATCCATTTGTAAGAGCAGCTGTAGTGCAGAAAAGTCTTGCACTGAAAGGTGGACACTACGATTTTGTGAATGGATCTTTTGAGCTCTGGAATATTGACTTCAATCTTACCCCTTCAGTTTCACTCTAAACTTTTGCAAAACTGTAACTTGTCTTGTAACCAATGCAACTCTGTTTCATGTTTTTTTTCTACACTTTGCATTTTGATGTAAACGTATTACTGAACAATGTGTGTCACACAAATAATATTAACCTACTGTTTGAGCTTTGGGCTAGCTTATCTGAAGGTTATCTGCTTATGTTTTTTCACAAATCACAACCTTTTGTTTTTGGTGAGCCAAAGTTTTACAGACCAGTTACTTCTATATGTCGAAAAAAGAGTCTTTCATCCATCAAACAATTGTTGTTTTCTTCATGTTGGGCATAAATATAATGGTGTGTTTACCATTTTTTTGGGAGTTATCATTTCACTGCTCTATTTTAATTAATTCCTGGATTTTGTTGGGAAGCTAGTGTGGCATCTCAAAAGGTAGTGTAGATTAGAATTGTTCAAAACGAGAGCCATGTTTCAAGGAATGTAACTTTTCGCCGACATGTTCGGGTACAAACTTTGTTGTTTTGGAGGATGGGAAGGGGGTGAAAGGATACAGGTTGTATTGTTTAACAGAAATAGCTCTAGTTGTTTACTAGAATCCTGCATATTTTCTTTGGATTCTGTTTTGTGTATGACCATGTCGATGTGTTCCTGATCAGTAGTTGTTGAGGGGATAATATTGCAAATCCCTTGATTTCCTCAGCTCTATTCTTTAGTAAGAGAAAAATTATAATATTTTTTGGTCTTCAAGAACAAATTATGTATGCTTGTTTGTTGTCACTTTTTTTGGGCTACATGCGTTTAAGCTTTTTTGAGACCATAATTTTTTTTTCCTTTGGGGTGTGGGTCTGAACAAAAAGAGATTGTTATTGTGAAAAGCATTTCTCAATTAAGCATTAATCTATGTGACTTTTCATGTTAATTAAGTTGGCAATGACTTTTCAAATTAAGTGGATATATTCAGAGGTTATGTTTTTTACATATAAGCTTTTGAACTATCTTTTCAGTTTTAATATTGTGATGTTATCGTATGTCTTTCTTTCTATCCATGACAATTGATAAATCTTGGATTAGCAAACCACGAAACACACCTGAATATGCAGATGGTCTAAGACAATTTTTGGATTTTGCTTTTGAGCACGGGTCAGTTGATGGGCGCGTAATTAAGCGTCCGTGTCCAAAATGTGGTTTTAACAAGTGGCAAAGAAGAGATGTAGTTGAAGAGTACCTGATTCTTAAACCTTTCCCAAAAAACTACAATTTTCGGTATTGGCATGGTGAAGAATCAAATGCAACCGTGCAACAGATTTCTCAAAGCACCCATATCATAGAAGATAATTTACAGCATCAAGATCCAATGGAAATTATGATTAATGATGCGTTTGGGTTCACTAGGAACAATGTCAACGAGCCTGGTGTGTCTTATAATCATATAAATAGAGAAGAAATATTTGATGAAGGGCACGTTGGGGGGCATAATGAAGATTATACAAAGTTTTATGAATTGGTCGAAGATGGCAATCAACCATTATACGAGGGGTGTACGAAGTATTTCAAATTGTCCTTTCTAATCAAAATGTATCATATAAAGTGTCTTTGTCGAATGACTTACAAGGCGATGAGTATGATATTAGAATTGTTAAAAGATGCCTTTGATGCCAAGATTCCTGGTTCTTTTTATGAGCCCAAGAAAACCATCAACAAACTTGGTCTTAATTATACCAAGATACATGCTTGCCCAAATGATTGTATGTTATATTTTGGCGAAGATGAAGGCTTGCAAGAATGCAAAAGATGCAATTCATCTAGGTGGAAGGATAATAATAAGAAGAAGCCTGCAAATATATTGTGCTACTTTCCACTAAAGCCAAGGTTGCAAAGATTGTTCATGTGCTCTAAAACTGCCGAGTCTATGAGATGGCATTCTTTAGAGGGTAGCCAAGATGGATTGATGAGACATCCCAGGGATTCTCAGGCTTGGAAAACTTTTGACTTTCTTCATCCTGAATTTGCTGCAGATTCTCGAAATGTATGGCTTGGCCTAGCTAGTGATGGTTTCAATCCTTTTGGAGTAATGGCACCTAACTATAGTATCTGGCCAGTGGTACTTATTCCATACAACCGTCCTCCTTGGGAGTGTATGAAACAAACTTCATTCATACTCTCAATGAACATTCCAGGGAAACAAATGCCGGGCAATGACATAGATGTATATTTACAACCTCTTATCCAAGAGTTGACGGAATTGTGGTACAATGGTGTGCAAATATTAGATTCTTCAAAGAATGAAATATTTAAAATGCGAGCAGCATTGATGTGGACAATTAGTGATTTTCCTGGGCTTGGTACATTATCTGGATGGAATACATACACTCAGTTTGCGTGCCCCGCGTGTAACTTTGATACAGACTCTTGTAGATTGAAGGAAAGTAGAAAGTGGTGTTTTATGGGTCATCGTCGCTTTCTTGAAAGAGGTCATCGGTTTATATTGCAACGTGTTCGTTTTAACAGGAAAATCGAGCAACGGGAGCCACCAATTACATTATCAGGGTCAGACATCTTGAAGCAAGTGGAGGGCATTAATGTCAATTTTGGAAAAACACCTGTTTTGAATGATAAAGGTAAAAGAGCTCGAAGACAAACCGTTAATAAAGATTGATCAAGACAGTGGAGAAAGAGGAGCATATTTTTTTTATCTTCCTTACTGGGAAACGAACTTGTTACGTCATAATCTAGACCTTATGCACATTGAAAAAAATGTGTGTGAGAATGTGATATACACTTTACTCAATGATTCTGAAAAGTCAAAAGACAATATTAAAGCTATAAAGGATCTTAGAGAAATGGGTATAAGGAAGGAACTTTGGCAGATGAGAACGGAAGCTATCCTCCATCTTTGTTTACTATTTTAAATACAAAGAAAGGTGGATTCAAGAAATATATATTTTTGCGGACCTTAAAGAATGTCAAAATGCCTGATGGATATGCGAGCAACATTTCGAGATGTATCGACTTGAAACAACGAAAGCTCTTTAATATGAAGAGTCATGATTTTCACATTCTCATGCAGCACTTGTTATCAATTGCCATACAAAATATTTTACCTGACAAAGTAACTGCAGTGCTGATAGAGTTGAGTTCGTTCTTCCGACAACTCTGTGCCAAAAGCTTAAGTCCAATAGACCTTGATAGCTTTCAATCTCGACATTTTCTCACTATGAATCACTTGGAAATATTATTCCCTCCAGCATTCTTTACCATCATGGTTCATTTAACTTGTCATCTAGCCGGTGAAGCAAAACTTGGGGGACCACAACAGTGTCGATGGATGTATCCTGTGGAGAGGTAAGAGATTTCTTATTGCTTAATTGTAGTTTATTCTTTAAGACACAGATGTTAAATTGTAACTGTTAACTAACCATTGATCTTTTGTGTAGGTATTTGGGATATTTTAAGTCCTATGTGCGAAACATGTCACAACCAGAAGGTTTTATAGTTGAAGGATACCTAGCTGAAGAGGCTCTCACTTTCTGTTCTCAGTATTTTGAAGGGATTGAGACAAGAATTAATAGGCCTCGTCGTGTTGATGATTATCCGGAGGATAGAGGCTCGATGAATTCATCTAGCATTTTTCCACCGGTTGGTAAAGGAATAGCAACAGAAACATTTGAGTTGTCACCTTTAATGAAATGTCAAGCACATCGATATGTGGTACTAAATTGTCCACAAGTTATGTCGTTCATTGAGTGAGTATTTAATGCAAATCAATAAAACTTATATTAAATATGTAGAATGATTAATATTTGTATCATCATTTCATGTAGTGAATTTAAAGATCGTGTACGAAGGCGCTGGAAGGGTCGAAAGCCTAGTAGTACGGAGATTGACAAGAGCCTCATTGGTTTGTCGATGTTATAGGTACATATAAATTTCAAGTGATTGAGTAATCTTTTTGTTTTCCTCGTTTAATGTTTTAACTTGACTTTATTTTGTTGTAGATAAACATCAAGTAATAAAAACAATTAGATTGAAGGTTAAGGATGTCCATAACTTGGATAAAGGATTGCGTATAATTGTAGAATTTGATGAATATGATGCAGCAATTGGGAAATTGGCTGGCCTAATTGCTGGAGTTTTAGGGCAGCTAGCAACAAATCCTATGTACTTTCCTATTGGCTTTGAGAAATGGCAATCCATGCCCAAATCTTTTCTGGACCGTGTTTTTAATGATATAATAGTGGTAATGCCATTTAAATTCTTTTGTTTAGTTTGTATCTTTTAGTTGTATATGTAAAACTGCAGTAAATTAACTTACTTTATATTTGTGAAGCCTCGTTTTTTTTTATGATTGATCAACAAAATGCAAAGGGATGACTTAACAGTTCCATTAACAAAAAGTGGAGGGAGTACAGGCTAAAACTATGGAAGGAGGCTGACGATCCATTATTAAGTAAAGAAGATATCATCAAGAACATTCCAAATGGCGTACCGATAGACCAATGGGCATTGTTTGTTACTTATCGCATGAAAGAGGAGACAAAGGTACTTTCATTTGCTATCTGCTATTGCTACTTCTACTTCTTCTTTTGTTTATGTTGTTTTGTTTCTCCTGCTTCTCCTGCTTCATTTGCTATTGTTGCCTTTTCTTCTTCCGCTACTGCTTCTTCTTCTTATTTTGTTTCCTCTGCTTTTTCTGCTATTGTTGCTTCTGCTACTGCTAATTCTGCTTCTTCTTTTGCTTCTGCTGCTTCTTTTTTTGCTTTTGCTTCTTCTGCTATTGTTGTTACTGCTATCTGCTTCTTTTGCTGATCTTTTTTTTTCTGCTACTGATTGTAATATAACACTAGTCAGTTTTCACCTATAAAATCAGAGAACCTACTATTGTTTCTTTTTATTAAGCCTAATCCGAATAAAACTATCTCATTTTACTGTTTGTTCTTGTAACGACCCGACCCGTCATTACGGGAGTTACCGCCTACGTTTTCCCCGTTTTATGATTCTATATGTTTCATTATTTGTGTTTGGAGAATTTGAAGTAATTCGGATAGAGTTCGGTTAGAAATGAGACAATAAGTCTCTTTATGAGAAGGTTAGTTTGGAAAAAGTCAACTGAAAGTTGACTTATGAGTTAGAAGGCTCGGAATGGATTTCCGATGATACGACTAGTTTCGATGGATGATTTGTGACTTAGGAGCGCAATCGGAATTGAATTTGGAGGTCCGGTGTAGAATTAGGCTTGAATTGGCTAAGGTTGGATTTTGGCGAATTCCGGATGGTAGGTGAGATTTTGATCCGAGGGTCGGAATGGAATTCCGAGAG